>SZWC01009263.1:77451-93110 GCA_023375785.1 Penium margaritaceum | reverse complement strand
TGAAGAAAAAGCCCACTTGACATCCATCTGGTGGATCTCGAGGTCTTTAGCTGTAGCGACGGCAAGCAGTAATCTGATGGGGGCAAACATGACAACAGGTACAAAGGTCTTGTCATACTTGGATCCCACGCACTGTGGGAATCCGTTCGCCACAATCATTGCCCTGTACTTTTGATGCTACCATCCTGCTTTTACTTCAACCTGAGAATCCAATTTAAGCCCACCAGGTGAGCATTTGCAGGTCTGTCCACCTGATCCCATGTTCGATTCTCCACTTGGCCCCATCAGGCCTGCCCAGTGCTTCCATCACAGTTGCTGGCTCTCCCTGAGCCATGCACGACCAGCTCAGGCCGGTCCAGTTCCCACTTTTGGCGTCATATTGCGGCGTTGGTTTTCTTTGCCACGTGCTGCGGCACAGTATTGCTCTGCTCCACTGCTGCTTCTGCTGCTGCTGCGACGAGGGCTGCTACGATGTTGAATCGTCCCCTGAGGAAGAGCTGCTGGCCTCCGAGCTGGTCTCAGAGGCCTCGGACATCTCGGATTCCATGTCAGAGACCGCCGCTGCATCAGCCTATGCAACCGCGCTCCCTGCCACACCATTCTTCTCCATGGCCTGCCGCCCTGGTATAACTTGCCAGTTATTGGGAGCTTCATCTCTTGACTCCAGCAGAACGAGCCACTCTCTCCTTTTTGGAGCTTGCCGGGATCCAGCAGCTCTCCCTTGCCGAATTTCATCGAATGTCACATCCCGTCTGGTAATAAGCCTTGTTGCCGCCAAAATCCCACCGTTTTTTTCTTCGCAGTGCCTTGAACTTCTTTCAAGTCTGCCGATCTACCATGGTGACAAATTCATACAGCTTCTCTTTAACCTCTCCCTTTGTTTTGAGGAAGTAGATCCAAACCTTCTGACTGTGGTTGTTGATGAAGGTCAGGAAGTACTCACTGCCACCATTCGACGCTTTCCAAAATGATCCGCACATGTCTGTATCAATGAGGTCCAAGACTCCTGCTACACAGCGACCGTTGTGCTCAAAGCGCTTTCTCTTTGTGTTGCCTCTGAGGCAAGGTTCACACATGCTGCCACACCCAGCCGCATCCTTCTCGCACCCCTCCATGCCGTGAACCATCTGTTGATGTATGAATTGCAGCATGCTGTTTACAACGTACCCAAAGTTTCTGTGCCACAGTTCAGCGTCTGCGTCCTTTGCAGCCAAGAACANTGCTGCGGCACAGTATTGCTCTGCTCCACTGCTGCTTCTGCTGCTGCTGCGACGAGGGCTGCTACGATGTTGAATCGTCCCCTGAGGAAGAGCTGCTGGCCTCCGAGCTGGTCTCAGAGGCCTCGGACATCTCGGATTCCATGTCAGAGACCGCCGCTGCATCAGCCTATGCAACCGCGCTCACTGCCACACCATTCTTCTCCATGGCCTGCCGCCCTGGCATAACTTGCCAGTTATTGGGAGCTTCATCTCTTGACTCCAGCAGAACGAGCCACTCTCTCCTTTTTGGAGCTTGCCGGGATCCAGCAGCTCTCCCTTGCCAAATGTCATCGAATGTCACATCCCGTCTGGTAATAAGCCTTGTTGCCGCCAAACTCCCACCGTTTTTTCTTCGCAGTGCCTTGAGCTTCTTTCAAGTCTGCCGATCTACCATGGTGACAAAGTCATACAGCTTCTCTTTAACCTCTCCCTTTGTTTTGAGGAAGTAGATCCAAACCTTCTGACTGTGGTTGTTGATGAAGGTCAGGAAGTACTCACTGCCACCATTCGACGCTTTCCAAAATGATCCGCACATGTCTGTATCAATGAGGTCCAAGACTCCTGCTACACAGCGACCGTTGTGCTCAAAGCGCTTTCTCTTTGTGTTGCCTCTGAGGCAAGGTTCACACATGCTGCCACACCCAGCCGCATCCTTGTCGCACCCCTCCATGCCGTGAACCATCTGTTGATGTATGAATTACAGCGTGTTGTTTACAACATACCCAAAGTTTCTGTGTCACAGTTCAGCGTCTGCGTCCTTTGCAGCCAAGAACAGCTTCCCAGGCGCCGTTGGTGTGTTCTCTAGCGTTGGTGCAGAGACCACCACCTCTGCCGCACCTACATGGCCCTCATTTTCTGAGCTCTCTGCTGCATTTGTATGTTGTACATAGAGCCCGTCGACTTGTGGAACATGTGCTACAAGGTCTTNCTTTCCAAAATGATCCGCACATGTCTGTATCAATGAGGTCCAAGACTCCTGCTACACAGCGACCGTTGTGCTCAAAGCGCTTTCTCTTTGTGTTGCCTCTGAGGCAAGGTTCACACATGCTGCCACACCCAGCCGCATCCTTCTCGCACCCCTCCATGCCGTGAACCATCTGTTGATGTATGAATTGCAGCATGCTGTTTACAACGTACCCAAAGTTTCTGTGCCACAGTTCAGCGTCTGCGTCCTTTGCAGCCAAGAACACCTTCCCAGGCGCCGTTGGTGTGTTCTCTAGCGTTGGTGCAGAGACCACCACCTCTGCCGCACCTACATGGCCCTCATTTTCTGAGCTCTCTGCTGCAGTTGTATGTTGTACATAGAGCCCGTCGACTTGTGGAACATGTGCTACAAGGTCTTTGTTGTTGTAGAGGACATTGATGTCCTCGATCTTGACAATGACCGCCTTCTTCTGTGCGAACACCACCATCATGTCGTTGTCTGTGATTTTGGACACGGACAGAAGGTTTTCCGTGAACGAGGGCATGTAGACCACGTCCAGGAGCCGCACGATGCTGCCGTTTGTACATTTGAACCGCCACTCAGTGGGGCCGATGGAGAAGAATCCAGCCTTATCCTTGCTGGAGTGGTAATCGGTGCCGGAGTCAAGCCTGAAGGCTCCTGGCCTGAGCAGCGCCGCTCCCTTTGCTGCGGGAGTGCTCTTAGCCATCATGTTGATGGCATTCTTGCCACCCTTTTTACTGCCTTTATCCCCACTTCTTCCGCCGTTTTCCCTTTTTGGCGATCTGAACTCTCTTGCCTAGTGCCCAGGTTTTCCACAGTTGCGGCAGTTGCCCTGGTACTTGGGAGCCTTGCCGCNTGCTGCGGGAGTGCTCTTAGCCATCATGTTGATGGCATTTTTGCCACCCTTTTTACTGCCTTTATCCCCACTTCTTCCGCCGTTTTCCCTTTTTGGCGATCTGAACTCTCTTGCCTAGTGCCCAGGTTTTCGACAGTTGCGGCAGTTGCCCTGGTACTTGGGAGCCTTGCCGCTATTGTTGCCTCCGCCGCCACAGCTTCCGCTACAGCCGTTCTGACGGGAGGCTGNTTGCCACCCTTTTTACTGCCTTTATCCCCACTTCTTCCGCCGTTTTCCCTTTTTGGCGATCTGAACTCTCTTGCCTAGTGCCCAGGTTTTCCACAGTTGCGGCAGTTGCCCTGGTACTTGGGAGCCTTGCCGCCATTGTTGCCTCCGCCGCCACAGCTTCCGCTACAGCCGTTCTGACGGGAGGCTGACCCTTTGCTCCCATGGCTACGGTAGCATGTGGCATAGGCTGAGAGATTAGCCTCACTACCGCTGCAGTGTATGGTCTTGTTTTGCCGCGTATGTCAGGTCATCCTCCTTCCAACTTCCCATGACGGTTATCATTGAGCTCCAGCTCCCCGGTAACACCATGAGGAGGATAATGGCCTGCATGTTTTCTTCAAGGTCCCAATTCATTTGGCGAGCCTCACCAAGGAGTCCTTCAGATTCTTGCAGGAAGTCAGGGATGGAATCTCCCTTTGTCATGTGCATGCTGATAAGCTTTTATAGGATGAACAGTTGACCTCCCTCGCAAACTGCGAGGGACATCAATTTGTGCACGCGCTTGAGCTAAGCGTAAGCGTCGGACACGAGCGTGTACCCCGCAAGTATGGAGAACAAACCTCTTGGCTATTGTGTTGCTGAGCAAGGACATTACAATGTCATTTAGATCCATCCATGCCTCATGCTCAGGTGTGCCCTCTGCGAGAACCTGCTCCTCTCCCTTCAGGAGCTTGATGAAGCCCCACACTTTCATGGCTAGCTTGAACTGTTATCTCCAGAGGGGGAAGCCCTTCCCCTAAAAAATGGGGATTCCTCCCAAGGGTCCAAGACCTTGCAGCAGTGAAGTAGGCATGGGACAAAACGGTGGATGCTTGAGGGCAGACCACAGAAGCAATCTCCCGGGCAGACCACAGGAGCCGCACTCACGATCGCTCCTATGGTCTATTCTCAAGCATCCACCGTTGTGTTTGAGGACTGCCCTGCGGCAGCCCCTACGGCTGTGCTTGTCTGCTTCCCGCATCTCTGCTGCGTTGAAGCCGCTGTAAGCTGGCTGATGTCAGCTGATTTCTGCTACTAGTTTAAGAGTGCAGGTCTGTTTCTTACACCTTCGGCCAATATTCACCTTTAGACAGAGAAAAAATCCACACCAACACACCCAGGGTCTTGCCTCCAAGGACAGAGCTTGTCCTGGTTGGGACCCAAGGGTCATGCCTCCAAAGGTAGAGCTTGTCCTTGGTCCCTGTGTGCTGAGTGCAGACCCAGTCATTGGAGCTGATGAAGCAGATAGAGCAGATGGAGCTGATGGAGCTGATGGAGTCGGCGTGCGCACCTGGAGAGAGCATACCAGAGGTGAGCAAAACGTGCCTTACAACTGGTCAGTGTGGGCCCATGACCCTTTATCAACCGGCCTGAGGCAAATGGACTAGAAAACAGGGCCGACACAATGGCACCAGCGGTCCGCTCCTAGAATTTTAGCTAGGAGAAGATATCACCCTCAGGTTTTCAGATCCACACTGAGCACCTCCTAGGCAATCATTTTCTAGCAAGTGTTTCCACTTAACGCTTGGTCACTTTCGCGCAACATGCTAGTCAGGGACTAACTCCATGGGCTTAGACCAACCAGTGTCTTCTTTATACTGTTCCTTAGTTGGAGAGCTCTGCGAGGAGCATCTNAGCAAAACGTGCCTTACAACTGGTCAGTGTGGGCCCATGACCCTTTATCAACCGGCCTGAGGCAAATGGACTAGAAAACAGGGCCGACACAATGGCACCAGCGGTCCGCTCCTAGAATTTTAGCTAGGAGAAGATATCACCCTCAGGTTTTCAGATCCACACTGAGCACCTCCTAGGCAATCCTAGCAAGTGTTTCCACTTAACGCTTGGTCACTTTCGCGCAACATGCTAGTCAGGGACTAACTCCATGGGCTTAGACCAACCAGTGTCTTCTTTATACTGTTCCTTAGTTGGAGAGCTCTGTGAGGAGCATCTAAGGCCAGATTTCATGAGTAGAATGAGAAAGGAGCCTAGTACATATAGTCCTAGGCTTGGCATCTGAGGTGTGTGGACTGTGGCATTTTTTGAGGTGGCCACTCCACACCACCTCACCAGCTCACCAATTGGTGCATCTACTTACCGCCAAGTGGCACGACATCCTCATGCATGGAGAGATGTCATGGAACCTTCCCTGTGCAAGAAGGTCAAAAAAACCTTTCCTGCTCACATCAAGGCTCGATCGCAAGACTTGTTAATGCTAAGTCCAATGTGCTATTCATGGCGCTACACAGCTGGTGTTATGTATGGAATTGCACCATAGACGAGGTCTGGCAGACTTACTCCAGGGGAGAAGTGCATGCCCAACCTGTCCGCTATGGCACAGCAGTGACCAAGGGGCATAAAAGAACAGCATTTTATGCATTGAATTTTGAGATAGTACTTTAGATGGGTGATCTGAGACAACGCTCATAGTCCTTTTGCCAAAAAGACCATCCTCATGTTTAATGAAAACTCATGATACTTGTTCCCATTGAAGACTTCAACCTTAAAATAGTCACCCACTGAAACACCCGCCATGGTGGCCAGTTGAAGTAAAAATGAGTCGAACACCATTGCTACTGCTCGCGCCGTCTTATTCTCTCAAGAACTCAGATCTGTTCAAGGTTGATTCAAGAATGATTCACATGATCTCTGATACCAAATGGAGAAGTTAAGACCTTACAATTCCGTCCGAATCAAGCCCTTGACATTCAGAACCAGTCACAAATATTCAGCTCTCGCAACCAGTCATTTTTCAATGAATCCAGAGTGATACCCAGGGACACCAGGGAGGATAATCTGCTTTTTAGCAGATAAAAAAACTGAACAGATGAAAGAGTGGCTAGACTAGTGACCAGATTTTCTATCCTATATCTTGGTCTGGTCTTCATCTTCACGTGTTTGTTACTCCCTGTGTAATGCACGGTGCAAGAAGGCAGTTTGCTGATAGAAGACGGCTGAGCTCCCCTTGAGTTTTGATCACACTGCACCTCTCGCTCACTTTTTCAGCCTCCCATTGTCCTGCGGTCCCCCCTGCATTTATCTCTTTTTTGTATCCCGCCGCTCTCATTACCTTCGGAGGTCATCAACCGTGGATTGCCCTTTGATTTTCAATCAACATATCCATCATAAAAAGCTGTCCATTGAGTTTCTTTCATCATGTTTGCTCTGCCTTGACACTCCTTACCAGCTGTCCATATCTATGCCTCTCCAGCCTCCCATCTTCAATCCAGGTAACTTTGCACAGAAGTGCAAAGACTGTCACAACATAACCTGTTGCTTAGCCATAATCTCTCCAGCAGCAGGTACAAAGTGAACAGGGCGAAGCACAGGATGACTCTCTCTCCTGATCCCAGCAGGGTAGAGTAGGACACACCAGGATAGGCAAGTAGAGAGTCCGGGAAGAATGTGGTGCCTCTCCCTGGGCCCTCTATCGTGTCAGTAAACACAAATAGACATGAGTCTCCCTGAGCTGTAGAAAAGACGCTTTCCAAAATGATCCCTGCTGCACACAGAAGCAATCTCCCGGGCAGACCACAGGAGCCCAGGAAGCACGATTGTGACACGGATACAGACTACACCAACGATTCCTGCTGCAGCAAAAACTTGAACTTGCTGCTGTAGAGAGCCTTTGTGAGAAGTATCAATTAGCTAAAACTGGCGTCCACTGAAGTTTTCCACCAGACATGATTAACAAGCCACATGAAACAGAAACATCTGCCAAATGACTGCAAAGTTATCTGGCAGAGATTTTTGCCAAAGCCAGAAGTACAAGTTGTTACTGTTGGACCTGGCCAAATTCTCCGCTCAGAGTCCGTGGCTCAGTAGTACGGTCCGTGACTTGGTCAGAATTCTAACTATAGGTCCCCGGACAGCTTTCAAGCCCTGTCGAGCCCTACCATCAAACTCAATATTAAATTAACCCAGGCATGTCAAGAAAGTGCATGAGACCCCTCCAGAATGTGCGAAGGGATCTGTGCCTCTGCAAGGGCAGTCAGCATGTGGGAAAGGCATCAGGGGGAGGTGGAAATCACAGGATGGGTCAGCCATTTCAGTGGTTGGTGTGACATCCACTTTGGCAAGCGTAACCTGGACTACTCTTGGCCAAAGCGTGCACATTTTGGTGCATTGTGAAGCCCTTGATTAGCACTATAACTTGTGATGATTCCCAAGTGAAAAAAAAAACCAATGCAAAGTTACTCAATTCCCTTCACAAAAGTGACTGTCTCTTAACTCCTACTGACATAGCGTGAGGCGACCAGAACGCTCACGCTTAGTCTCAGATTCTTCCAACAGGAAGAAGTGAACCATACACGATGGTCAGGCACATCAGATCCTACATGTATGAAAATGGCCTTGCAGCGTATTTGGCCATACATCTAAGCAGTTCTTTGGGTTCTCGCATTACGCTTCACTTATATACTCATGCAACACCCTCGAGCTTGTCCAAGCTTGGCTCATTATAATAGAGGTGGTCCTTTCCTTCAGTTTCTCAAAAGCAAGACCATGGCACAAGTTGTTGAATAACAGGTAGATACTTGAAGTTATGAGTCCCATCACCCTTGGTGAAGCTTTTAGCTTCCTCCATAAGCGTATTGAACTCACTTAAGTAGGACTTGAGAAAGCTACCCAGTTTCTTGAAGTCTTTAAGCATGTTCAAGGCCTAATCGACCTCCTCGTAATAGGTGTAATTCTTGTGCATGATGGCAAAAAAATCCTCCCACGATAAGGACTACCACTACAAGTGAGGCCACTATGCATCCTACTCCTTGACCATGTACTTAAAGAGATTATCTTCAAGTCGTGTTATGACAATGTTGCCCCACTGACTTAGTGGGACCCTGTAGATGAGCAGAACATGCTCCATGCAACTGAGCCATTCCATTTGCTTCACACCTTGCAGAGGATTTTCATGTACGTAGGGAACAACATATCCATCATTGCCCTCAAACTCATTGAGGCTAGGAGGCCTTTGCCGCCAGCGGTGGTGGGATCAGCACTCACGGCGTGCTCCAGTCACTGCTGGTCTCCCACCTGATTCACGCTGCAAAATGCATTGTTGAGGTCGTTGTTCTTCGAAGTGAGCGCACCGGCAGTCTTCAAGAGTCAGCTGGACGTGCGAAAAGGGGACCCGTTAGGACCCATACTCTTTGATCTGACCCTCTCACCCATCCTAGAGGCAGGGGCGACAGAGCTGCTGAGTCAGGGAGGTGCAGCTTTAGGGCATGTCGGCGCCTTCCAAGACGACACCACGATCTGTGCAAGACCAGATGCCCTCGCCATGTGCTTCCATGCCATGATCAAGATTGTGGGTAGTCAAGGGTTACAAATCCAGCCGAGGAAGCGTTTGTTGTGGCGGAGGACGTTGGGGGTCGTTCCTGTGGAGTTGGCAGGGATTCCTTCAGCCCCACACGGTGTGGTGCTCTTGGGTTGTCCAGTGGGGACAGAGTGTTTTCGGAGAGGATGGGGGGAGGAGTGGCTGCTGGAGCAGACTCAGGAGTTACAGGTGTTGCCATAATCGGAGGATCCTCAAGCAGCCATGACAATGCTCCGCCTGCGCATCGTGCCTCGGGCTGACTTTTGGGTTTGGGCACTACCTCCGGATCAAAATTGGCTAAGGGTACTGCGTGGATTTGACTCCGCAGTGTGGTCCACTGTGTTGGGGACCATTGGGGTGGTGGAGGCCCCGGAAGGCTCTCATGTGGGGGTCCTGCAGAAGCTGGCAAGGCTCCAGACGCAGCTGCAATTTGACGAGGGAGGCATGGGCCACTTTGCAACTGAGCCGAGGGTACACCTTGCTTATGCGTGCTCGTCAGCGGTGTTGCTCCATTCTCTGGTGGAGCTCTTTGGCCGCCTCCTTCCTGGAGCTAGGCAGATGGAGTAATTTTGGCCCCTTTGGGAGGAGGCCATGGAGGAGCTGTCGTGGCCAGCCTCCCAGTGCTGGAGACACTCAGACAGTGCTCAGGGCGAGGCTTGTTTTGAATATGGGGTGCCAAAAAAAGTGACCAAAGTGGGTTGCTCGATAAAAATCATCAGGTCACAAGAGTGAATAGAGGATTTTTGCTGGTTCTGTGGCACTTCACGGAACTCGATTCGGGGTCCGTTTGAGGGAGATATGGATTTTCAAGGTTTGGTGGCAATGGGTCTGGTTCAAGTGACGGCTCCTACACTACCAGCACCAATGACGGCCCCAATTATTGGCCAGGGAGGTTTGGAATGGCCTTCAAGGTAGAAAGGCGGCAGGAGGACCTTCAGGGAGCTTCAAAGAAGGTCCCCACCAAGATTACTGGTTGTGCACATGGCAGGGATGGTAATTCTCTTGTCTGAGAGTGTGACTGCCGCTCATCCCGCTAGGCTAGGAGTGTGCTAGGAGGTGAACTTTGACAGAGTGATTCTTCCAGCTCCATGTGCCAAATGAGGCGTACTTAGGCTTGTTAAAAAGCTGTGCTGATTTACTTTCTCACTCAAGAGTCGATTTAGACATTTGCGTTCTTTGAAAACTTACATTTGCTTTCGTAGATTCTGTCTGTGCAACCTGCAACTCCCTCTCACAAACAGTTGGTCCTGCCTAGGCGTCTCTTGGTGAGTCTGATCACCTCCCTGAGGGCTGCCCCAGTTTCCATCAGTGGTATCAGAGCTATAACAAAGCTTTGTGTCATCCTAGAGGCATTCCTTGCACCCTGTTGTGTGAGAGAGCCGTTTGTGGGCTGAACGTTGCACTACTATGGCGACATCCGCTTCTGTGGTGGCCGGCGTCAACATCGCCAAGTTCGAAGGCAAGAACTTCTTCAGCTGGAGCAACAACATGAAGATGGTGCTGATGGAGAAGGGTCTCTGGAGCCAGGTGGATAAGAAGGAGAAGGATCCAGCAGAAAGCTCCCTATCTCTTGGCGAGTCCCGTAACTACCACGAGAAGCGTGACCGTGCCCTCGCAACCATCTACCTCAACCTCGCCGAACGGCAGCAACTCCTTGTCAAGGAGCGTGTGCTCATGCTAACCATCACCTCTGGCCTTCTTAGCAGTTACACTCCTCTTATTGTTGCCCTGGAACAGCCCGGCGACAAGCTCTCCCTCAACGATGTGGAGGAGAGCCTGCTGTTTGAGGAGGAGCGGCGCAAGGGAGAGGAGGGCACAAGCGGACTGAACGTCGCTCTCATCACCAACTCTGGTCATGGGGGTGGTGCTGCACCAACCAGGGGCAACAACGGAGGAGGGAAGAAGAAGGGGAACTGCCACTACAGCAAGAAGCCGGCCCATTGGACGCGCGAATGCCGGAAGAAGAAGGCGGACCTTGCAGTTGGAGTGGAAGCGGGAAACATCTTCTGTAAAATCTTCCGTGAACGTAGCAGATTGGGAGAGTGGATTTGTGACAACCAACCGGGTCCTGCACGTCTCCAACAACACCACCTTGTTCTGGATCATCGACTCGGGAGCCACGCGGCACATGACGTGTCGCCGGCAGTGGTTCGTCGTCTACACCGCCATCGAGCCTCGTCGGGTGTACATGGGGGACAATCATGTGCAAATGGCGGTTGGGGAGGGTGAGATTGTGTTTTTTGCTTCCGTTGAGGGTAAGCACGTGGAACGTCGTGTGAAGGGGGTGCTCCATGTTCCGGGGCTGGCAGCTAACCTCCTCTCTGTCTCATCTCTCGTCTCCGAAGGCATGCAGGTTTACTTTGAGAATGGTGGCTGCACCATCTCTGTTTGTGCAGGCCGTGTGCTTGCAAAAGCAAACAAGGACAGTCTTTACCGCTTGTACGTGGCGTCGGAGAAGGAAGATGAAAAGTTCCTATCCATCCGAGCGATCCTCGCTCTTTCTGGTGCTATGGACTGGGAGGTGCACCAAATGGATGTGACGTGTGCATTTCTGAATGGTGACCTCAAGGAGGATGTGTACATTGAGCAGCCGGAGGGGTATGTGGTGGAGGGAAAGGAGGATTTGGGGTGCAAGCTTGTGAAGGCTCTTTACGGCTTGAAGCAAGCACCACGAGCATGGTACCACAAGATGGATGAGCAGCTGGCTGGGCTTGGTTTTGTCTGCAGTGAAACCGACCATGCAGTCTATGGGCGCATGAAAGAGGCAAGCCAGGTCATCATCTTGCTCTATGTTGATGATCTGCCCATTGCATCTGACTCCAAGTCTCTTTTGGACGATGTGCAGCAGTCCCTTGCTGCCAGGTTCGACATCAAAGACATGGGAGAGCTCAGCTACTACCTTGGCCTTCAGGTCAAGCGCGACCGGCAGCAGCTGACTTTGGAGTTGTCACAGAGCACGTACGTGAGTGACATTGTCAAGTGCTTCAATATGGTAGGAGTGTGCAAGGCCGCAACACCACTGGAAGTGGGAGCAAAGCTGAGCATGATGCAGACTCCCCACGGCATGTAAGAGAGCAGCCGCATGGAAGCAGTGCCATACCAAGCAGCAGTTGGGAGCCTCATGTTCGCAGCAGTCGGCACGCGCCTTGACATCAGCCAAGCAGTGGGAGTGCTCAGCAAGTTTTGCGTGAGTCTGGGCATGCCGCATTGAGAGATGGTCAAGCGCATGCTGCGCTACCTTGACAGCAGCAGCAGCCTTTTCCTTACCTTCAACGGCAACAACAGCCCCATCCTCATCGGCTACAGTGATGCAGATTGGGGAGGTGACCTGGACACAAGGAGGTCGACCAGTGGGTTCGTGTTTGTACTCGGGGGAGGTGCAATCCGTTGAAGGAGCAAGAAGCAAGAGTGTGTCGTCCTCTCCTCCACCGAAGCTGAATACATCGCCTTGAGTGAAGCAGCAAAGCAAGCCGTGCGGCTGCGTGAGCTGCTGGCAAGCCTAGGACAGCTGCAGACCACAGCGACTACAATCTACTGTGACAACATGAGCGCCATTGCTCTAACCAAGAACGCAGAATTTCACGCCCGCACCAAGCACATTGAGCTGCGATATCACTTCATCCGTGAACTCGTGGCAAAGCAGGTGGTGCAGGTCAAGTTCTGCCCTTCAAGCATGATGCTGGCAGACTTCCTAACCAAGCTGTTGGCAGCGCACTGCTTTCAGCAGCTGAGGGGACAGTGTGGACTTGTGTGATTTTTATTCTCGCAAAGTGGGAGAATGTTGAAAATGGGGTGCCAAAAAAAAGTGACCAAAGTGGGTTGCTCGATAAAAATCATCAGGTCACAAGAGTGCATAGAGGATTTTTGTTGGTTTTGTAGCACTTAACGGAAATCGATTCGGAGTCTGTTTGAGGGAGATATAGATTTTCAAGGTTTGGTGGCAATGGGTCCGGTTCAAGTGACGGCTCCTGCACTACCAGCACCAATGACGGCCACAATTATTGGCCAGGGAGGTTTGGAACGGCCTTCAAGGTAGAAAGACGGTAGGAGGAGCTTCAAGGAGCTTCAAGGAAGGTCCCCACCAAGATTATTGGTTGTGCACATGGTAGGGATGGTAATTCTCTTGTGTGAGAGTGTGACTGCCGTTCATCCCGCTAGGCTAGGAGTGTGCTAGGAGGTGAACTTTGACAGAGTGGTTCTTCCAGCTCCATGTGCCAAATGAGGCGTACTTAGGCTTGTTAGAAAGCTGTGGCTCACTCAAGAGTCGATTCAGACATTCGCGTTCTTTGAAAACTTACATTTGCTTCCGTAATTTCTGTCTGTGCAACCTGCAACTCCCTCTCACAAACAGTTGGTCCTGCCTAGGCGGCTGTTGGTGAGCCTGATCACCTCCCTGAGGGCTGCCCCAGTTTCCATCAGCTTGTACCAGAGATTGAGTCCATCCTTCTTTAATTTCAAGCACTTGCAGTGGTTTGAGGAAGTGGAAGCTGTGGGCAACGCCATGTTCTCAGAGGCCTGTAATCAGATGGTCCAAAAGTGTTGGGCAGTGGGGTCAAGGGTCGTGGCCCTCTGGTTAGAGCCGAGTCCCACCAGCACAGGGGATCGCATGTACTTGGCTCCGGCTTGTTTTTGTCTCCAGGCTCAACTCTGGCTTGGGCTACCGCTTGGGTACCTAATGCATCATGGGTGCCATGGCCTACTACCAGCTGAAGTGACACGACAGTCGGGGTTAGGGCCTATAATCCGGATCCACAATGCAATTGATGATGAGTTGGTGGAGATTTGTCGTGAGCACTCTCTGCGCACGATGGTGGAGCCGGAGAACCTGCTACCGGGGGGGCTCCGGCCGGAAATTCTTGTTTTTGACTTGGCGCAGGGCACGACATGGGTGGTGGACGTCACCACTGTGGATGCGCAGTCGAACAAGGTGAGGGGTGAGGGTGAGGCGCTGCCAACTGCTGAGACCCGGAAGGAGACAATGTATAAGGCTGCGCTTGGTGTCTTGCCGGAATGGAGACTGCGCATGGTCGCGTGGGAAACCTTTGGCGGCTTGGGCCCAGATCGTTGGCGATTCATCCATAGGTTGGCGTTCTTGTGGCTGGAGAAGGGTCGTGGCAAAATGTGGCAGATCAGGCAGGGTGGTCGGCGCGGGGGGTGACTTTGTTTGCGCAGAGGCTCTCCATTGTGGGGATCCGGCTGCAGTGCAGAGTGATCCGCGACTTCGGCATGTGGCGGGGCGCTTTGGACTTGTCACTTGGCGCGGATTCCACCATCTCGCCGAGGCCATAGCCACTGGGCCCTCTTGCTCTGTCGGATCTCTGTTACACTGATCCTCTGGAAGGAGAGGAAAGTTTATTGACATTCTGATTCTTGCACCCCTCTTTTCTGCTTTTCTCTTCCATCTCATTATGCCGTGGGTGGCAGCATTTTCCATTGCACCACATGCTTGTGCCGTTCCGTGGCCGCATTTCTTGTTCGTATGAATTTTGATTCCAAGAACAAAACAAAACAAAAGCACCAGTTGATCTCCTTGTGTCCAGATCTCCACCCCAATCTGCGATGTTGTAGCCGATGAGGATGGGGGTGTTTTTGCCGTTAAAGGTGAGGATAAATCCACTGCTGCTGTCGAGGTAGCACAGCATGCGCTTGACTGCCTCCGAATGTGGCACACCCAGGTCGGTGCAAAAGTTGCTCACTGCTCCCACCGCTTGGCTGATGTCGAGGCGCGTGCCAACGGCTGCATACATGTGGCTCCCAACTGCTGCTTGGTATGGTACTACCTCCATGCGACTGCTCTGCTGCTTGCTGTGAGGAGCCTACACAAGGCTCAGCTTCCCTCCCACTCCCAGAGATGTCGCCACTTTCCGTGCACCTTCCATGTTGAAGCGCTTGATGATTTCTCTCACATAAGTGCTCTGCAACAGCTCCAAGTTCTGCTGCTGTCGATCACTCTTCACCTGGAGACCCAGGTATTAGTTCAGCTCTCCCATGTCCTTCATGTCTGATGGAAACTGGGGCAGCCCTCAAGGAGGTGATCAAGCTCACCAAGAGCCGCCTAGGCAGGACCAACTGTTTGTGAGAGGGAGTTGCAGGTTGCATCGACAGAAATTACGGAAAAAAACATAGGCTTGCAGAGAATGCGAATATCTGAATCAACTCTTGATTGAGAAATTACATCGTCACAGCTTTCTAACAAGCCCTTATATGCCTCATTTGGCCCAGGGAGCACTAAGATACACTCTGTCAAAGTCTACCCTCTAGCACACTCTCTTAGCCTAGCGGGATGAGCGGCAGTCACCATGTCACACATGAGAATTATGTCTCACACCACTTGGATGACCAACAATTGTGGTCTGCACCTTCCTTGAAATCACTTGGAGGTCCTCCAGTCGTCTTTTCTCCTTAAAGGCAGCTCTCAGCCGTCCTGGCCAATAATCCTGCCGCCTTTTGAGCTCAAAGTGCTCAGGTCGTCACTTGAACCCGAACCATGATCTCCAAACTTTGGAAATCCATATCTCACTCAAACGGACTCCGGATTGAGTTCCGTAAAGTGCGTTGGAACCTGTAAAACATCCTCTATACAGGCATCATGCCAGATTATTTTTATCGAGCAACCTATTTTTTTCACTTCCTGGCACTCTCATATCCATCATTCTCCCACTTTGCGAGAATAAAAATCACACAAGTCCGCACTGTCCCCTCAGCTGCTGAAAGCGCTGCGCTGCCAACGGCTTGGTCAGGAAGTCTGCCGGCATCATACTTGAAGGGAAGAACTTGATCTGCACCACCTGCTTTGCCACGAGCTCGCGGTTGAAGTGGTACCGCAGGTCGATGTGCTTGGTGCAGGCGTGAAACTCTGCGTTCTTGGTCAGAGCAATGGCGCTCATGTTATCACAGTAGATGGTGGTCGCTGTGGTCTCTTGCTGTCCAAGGCTTGCCAGCAGCTCACGCAGCCACACGGCTTCCTTTGCTGCTTCACTTATGGCGATGTACTCTGCTTTGGTCAAGGAGAGGGCGACGCACTCTTGCTTCTTGCTCCTC
>SZWC01009263.1:478-27259 GCA_023375785.1 Penium margaritaceum | reverse complement strand
GTGACAAAGTTCTGTATAGCATTAAGAATCTTTGGCTGAAGTCGCCAGGATGGCAAAAACGTCTACCAAAGTGGATTGGGCCATCCCCCATCGTTGTACGCATCGGGCTAGTGGCATACCTGTTGCTGCTTCCGTTGAGTATGAAGATGCATGACATGTTTCATGTAGCCTATTGGCTCCATACAAGGGAGAGGGAACCATTCAGCCACCACCGGTAGTCCTTGCTACCGACGGCCTGTACGAGGTTCTTCTCCTACTCCAACACCAAGAGCATTCACTCTGGTTGCGGATTATTATAGAATACCTTGTTCATTGGGCCGGGTATTGACATGAACATAACTTATGGGAGCTCAAATCTCGGTTGTCCACAAGGGTGGACAATGAGTTTTGGAGCAAGCTTGTAGTTCACACAGATCAACGCTTGTCAGGGAGCACCACCTAAACGCAAAAAAATGAACATCATTCCTGCAGGGCGGCATTCATGGACTGCGATCATAGGAAGTTGAGAAAGCCTCACATGGTTGTTGTGTGGATGCTCAAGCCTAAAGGGGGGAGGCCAATTTTGGGGTTTTGGGAGCCTGTATTGACGAAGTCATGGTGTGCTCTGATGCAAGAAGGGGGTTTTGCTATTGTCCAAGATCTCTCTGCCCAGCAAGCAAACCTTGTACTCCAATGTGCGGAAGTGGAAGACGATAATCAAACTTGAAAAGACTATCAAGTACAAGCATGGTATAGGGAAACAGCGACAAAACACACCTCCCCCAATGCTCTGACACAACCTGCCCCATCCAAGGGCGCAACACCTTGCTAGGCTGTTAAGGATGTCGTTGCAAGGGTCTCAGCACGGTCACCGTACTTTCGGATGAAATGGCCTCCAGGTTATCAAGGTAGGCTCCTCTCCAAGCTCGCAGCCACTACCAGACTTACTGGGTCGTTAGAGGACTTCTGACCCTCCTAGCCAAGCAAGCAGAGTGCTACCAGGCTTCCTGGGTTGACAAAGGGGGACTCTTCCAAGACACACAGCTTCTAGATCCTCTTAAACAGGTTGACAGAGCAGTGCCAACCACACTAGGTTGACAGAGGGAGACTCCAACACAATCTGACTATCCAGAAAGAATCAACTCTGTAAAGTAGAGCTCAGGTTAGACACCAACTCTGGGCTCTCACGCCTAGACACAACTCCTAGCCCACAGATGGGAAACGTCAAGCAAGACAGCTCAAGCCAGGCAGCTTGAGTCTTGCACATAGTCTGGCCACCACAACAAGGTAGTCAAGCCTTCAGGTAGTCAGGGGCATCCTCCTGCCCAGGCTGGAAAACTGTTACCAGGCTTACTGGGGTCTTGAGATGAGAGCAACTGCAGAGTCTTGGTCTGCGGCATTGTCTAGAAGAGATGGACTACAGGTCAAGTTGTTGGAGTTGCTTGCTGAGTTACTGGACTGACTGAGTCCAGTCTGCTTTTATACTGGGATCGTCACAAGTTGACCAGCTGCTGTATGCCCTAAGGCAACTTCCTATTGCAAGGTCATAGCTTCCTCCAGAAGAAATCTTCCTGGCCCAAGGAACGCAGCTTCCTCCTCAAGGAAGCTTCCTGAAGGCTGGCAACTTGGCCGTGGTTCCAGCTATTGAGTCGCGCATTTTGTCGCTGACACAGGGCGGTCCCCACTCTTTGCTCCTCATGTAGCTGCTGAGTCGTTCATGTAGTAGCTGATGCATTTGCTACGTCCTACACGTGGTAGTTGATGCAATGCTGAGTTGTGAATGCACTACCTGATGCAGATTGGTCCCTGCTCCAGAGCTCTGCTTGCATGTGCTAATGCAAGCGGTCCCAACATTCCAGTCAGGTATAGCCCCACCCTGACTAGTCAGGTTCAAGTACCCAGCAGTGCTTATTTAAGTCGTGAACGTGGTAGTTGATGCAATGCTGAGTCGTGAATGCACTACCTGATGCAGATTGGTCCTTGCTCCACAGCTCTGCTTGCATGTGCTAATGCAAGCAGTCCAAACATTCCAGTCAGGTGTAGCCCCAACCTGACTGGTCAGGGGCAAGTACCTAGCAGTGCTTATTTGCACTACGCAGCTGTTGACCAAGCTGGGCCAGCAAGCATTCAAAGCCCTGCTGTGCATGCAACGCACAAAGATCCAGGCTCCTTTCCCCCCTTGGACCTGGATGTCAGTATTGAATCTGGCCTGTACATCAGAATTTCCCGGCCGGGCCACACCTGGGTACTTATGGATAGACATCCGTAACATCGTGTATAGACCTCCGATTGTCAATCCAACTACGCCATGTTGAAGCTGTCGCTCAGCGTAGTTATCTCTCACTCCAAAACTCCTCCTCGATAGGTTCGCTGATGAATGCAAAGACTGTCCCCTTTTTGCTGAGTGGAGAAATGAGTGATTGGTGGAGGTTTCGGCTTCTTGAGAAGAAATCTGCTTCTTGAAGAACCTTTCAGGTTGCTCTTAGGTGTGCTCCGGCCGTCGGGAAGCTTTTTGAAAAAATTGGGCTCAAATCGGTCACGTTTTGCCTTGGAAATGCTCAATGTGAGCTTTCCTAGGTTTTGTCGGGGCCGTTATCTGGTTGGAGCTGGTCGGGTGTAGTAGAAATTTTACATTGGGTGAGGCTGGATTCACTTACCAAGGTTGCTTTGTGCAGAAGGAATCTCCCAGATCTCAAGCCACCGTGTCTTTCATGCACGTGTTTGGCTGTGAAGTGGAAGGTTTGAGAAGCTTCCACTGACGAGGCGATTGCTAGGCGGGATTGCCGCTGGGACCGCCTGCTTGGACTGGCGTCCTGCTACAGCCACCCCCGATGGACAAGTATAAACGTTTGCCGCCACTCAGTCTTTTCTGATGTTGCAGCCTTCTGCTCCCCTTTTTGCCTCAGTCACCTGCTTTGACGACTCTCCTAGGCTGCTTCCGCCACTTACTTCAGCAACAGTCAGCTGCTTAGGCTTGACTCTGCCATGGCTGAGGTACCCATCGTGCCCCATGTCCATTATTGGTCCATTTTCTGACATGGACAGCTTCTCGGCAGCAGG
This sequence comes from Penium margaritaceum, assembly GCA_023375785.1. Classification (NCBI taxonomy): domain Eukaryota; kingdom Viridiplantae; phylum Streptophyta; class Zygnematophyceae; order Desmidiales; family Peniaceae; genus Penium; species Penium margaritaceum. The sequence goes on along the minus strand of SZWC01009263.1, from coordinate 24,220 downwards.
ACCACCATTTGTTGGTTTTCATGGCCGTTGCCACCAGATCTAAGCTGCCGTTGTTGTGGTGGGTCAACCCTGTTGAGGCTGCCTTCTTAGGACCCTCGCTGCTTCCGACCGTTGCCCCGGGCCTCTTCACCATTTTTTTTCTTTTCTCTCTCGCAGCCCGTCGGCTGCGTCAAGCGGAGCCCTTTGCTTGCTCGCTCACTCCACCGGCCATGGCCTTGGCCTTCGCTACTTGCATGTGGCCCTCTGCCACCATCCGTCTCTTGAGGGGCAGAATTTGGCCCAACCATTTCTTCTTCTTTTTGGGCTTGTTCTCTCAAGCGGAGGACTTGCTTGAGGCCTTGCTCGCTGGTCATCATCCAGCCACCTTGCCGTCTCAGCAGGGGCTTCGCGCCAGCCTATTGTCGCGGCAGGGCCTTGCCGTGCCAGTGCCTGCCGTCACGGTAGGCCTTTAGGCCAGCTCGCCATCTCGGCGAGCTGGTGCGACGTCCATCGTGGGCGTCGCTCCCCTCCCTAGCTTGGCGCTCCCCTCCTTGTCAGTCCCTGTTTTGCTTGCGATAGCGATCTTTCACCTTTTTCCCTTTTTGGACGAGCTATTCATGCAACTCAGGCTCCACTGCTCAACCTGCTGGGGCTCAGTTTCCAAATTGTAGCTCAACAACCACTTTTGGCTTCGAGTACACCCTTGTTTTTTTTTAATCGCTGCTTCTAGCTTGCAGTTTGCACGCCACAACCACAAAAAAGAAGGCGAGCTCCACTTGCGATGGGAGCTGCTTTGACGAGGATTAAAGTAGTTGCTTGCTATTGCCGGTTGTTGCTACTCCAGCTGCTGCCAATACTTTGCTACTACACCGATTGCTGATGAAGGAGGATCCACAGTGGCGAGATGTAAACTCGCCCTATGATTCCTTTTCTTTGGGTGAGGAAACCCAAAACTGGGTTTTGACCATTGCCGAAACCAAATTCTGCATTCTAACCATTTTTTTTAATCCACCAGGTATCCTGTAGTAGACACGGGACGTCTCCCATTTCTTGCAGTCGCTGCTGCTACTGCTGGTATTGGTGGTCGTTGCATCCAACTTCTAGAAGGCAGCGCAACCAGGTTGGCTTATATCTCTAGTCCGCATGACGGACGGGCATCGCCACGTAGCTCGTGATCACGACGAACTGCTCTAAGGTCGTTCCTGGACCTCGGACTCCTCGCCTTCACTCCGACAGCTGCTCCGAATGTTGTACTTCTGCTTCAAGTCCTCCTGTGGGATCAGTTGCTACTGAGCATGCTGTTCGTAGAGTCTAACTTGTTGCCGTGAGAGGCGAGCTCGCCCCTCCAAAATCTGTTTCCTTCAGGTGGAAATCCGAGGAAGTGGTTCTCATCTGTTTCAGAGGTCTGTATAGCGTCCCAATGTCATCGACACTTCTTCCTCCACCTACCATCTTGGTAGGATTTTGACATGGAGTAGAACTGCTCCCCTTATGTATGCCACCTGACCTGGTGGGCTCACTGCATCCTCCTGCCGCTCCGGCAGGACTTTGCCACAGAGCAAAACTGCTCCGTTTGTGCATGCCACCTGACACTAGGTGGGCTTACTGCATCTACTTACCGCCCCGGCAGGATTTTGTCACGGAGCGCAACTGCTCCATTTGTGCATGCCACCTGACACAAGGTGGTTTTACTGCGTCCACCTGCCATCCAGGCAGGACTTTAACATGGAGCTCAATTGCTATGTTTGTGCACGCCACCTAAAACCAGGTGGGCTTACTGCCTCCAATTGCCAATATGGAAGGATTTTGTCTACTTCTCAGCTCGCAACATTGCGTGTTGCTTCAAGGCTTGACCAACATCTTTGCGCTGCCTCCTCCTCACTCCAGAATGTACTTTGCCGTTCCATTGACAAAGTAAGCTGCTATTGGCACTTTCATGACTGCTGCAGCTATGGTCGATGCCGAAGTGCTCCTCTGCAGATGTGCTCAGGAGTTTACATTCACTTTGCTACTTAAAAGAGGTGAGAGGTCTCCTCGGATGCAAAATGCATCCTTGCTGATGTTGTCATTGTCAAGTCTGATGATGCAGAGATCAAAGTGCTCTCACTGAGGGCATCTTTGCCATTGTAGGATAATCCTTTGGCATTGCATTGCCTTTGGATCCAAACCTACTTGTTGTTGCTGAGTAGCACCATGATGATGTGCGCAATCACAGGGTCGCACATCGTGACTCCGGTTTCTTCAATACATCATGAAACTCTGCTCCACTTGAGCTTCTGTTGCACTTGTTGGTGCCGACGCTACAACCAAATGGTGCATTGGATACCATCCCCCCTTTTTTTTTCTCTGACGCTCCCCTTTCTTTTCCTTTTCTTCTTCTTCCTCCGCTGCTGCCCGCTCCGCGTCATGGAATGGGTCTTACAATTGTGACAAGCACATGTCAGACTGCTGACAAGCGTCTCTGCCTTGGTGCACTCGTCATTTTTTCGCTGATGGTGGTGAGCTGCCTCAGAGCCACCACCATGTTGCTTCCTCTTGTACCTATGCTGTGTCGATACACTTGCAGCGTGAAAGCTCATTATGTGAGCTCCCACATGCTCGTGGCTCCATACACGAGCGCTTGCTGCATCACTCCTGCTCTTACAGGTCATAGGCTGGCTTCTGCTTAGCCTCTTCCTGCATTGGAAGTGAATGATGCTGCCGCGTTGGCATTGTATGAGTTGATGAAGAGTCAGCTTGTCACACACTTTAAGGCTCATGTGAACCTCTGTCTACAGCTGAAGTCATGTCGACCTCAGCTGCTCTACTACATCATCAGCATTCAGCTATTGGGATGTCTTCTGTTGGATGGAGCATGACAACTCCATCGGGGATGCGGAGTCGCTATCCACTTCATTGGTCAGCTTGTGGAGGTTTGGCAAGGAGTCCAACCCTGTGACCACTAGTGCTGACACGTTTCTCTCAAGTGAGCATTTTCATTGCAACTGCTGCTTGCCGCTTCCAAGCAGGAGATGTAGCTTGGTTCCTTGGTCACCACTCCATTCTCCATGAGCCCGTACAAGACGGCTGCTTGCCTTGGCTCTCTAGAAACCTGGGTTGTTGCTGATGGCTTTCTTGCTTGCAACTTGCAAAGCAGTGCATGGTGTGATGCCAACCCTCATGACATCATCACGTGGGTGTTTGAGAAGTACCACTGCTTGTCGTCAGCTGCTGCTTGTGGCGCTTAAAATCCTGGTGGCACTGCTGTATGCTTTGACTGTTGCAATGGTGCCATTGTGGATGCTTCAAGGGACACCACAAGGGTATGTACGCTTCCTCCATGAGCAGATGAAGCTGACTTTGTTTGTTGAGGACAGACAGGCTTTGCCATGTCTTGAGAAAAACTAAGCTTTGGAAGATGTGAAAATGGCTAATGTGACGCTGATGAAGCCTTACTCAGCTGCAAGGCCTCATTCTGTTGTTGGATCTGTGCCGCCTGACCTTCAAGTTGACCTGCCTAAGCAGCTAGCAGATCACATGTATACCGCTCCCGTTGGCAAAGGGGTTGTTTCTTGCCAATGTGCTGCCGTTGCTCTCTGCTTTCATGCATAAAAGATTGCTCTCCAGTTGTTTCATGCTGACCTATATCAAGCAGTCGTGGTACGAGTGCCACGGATGGCACCTCCGTTGCATTGTGCAGTGGCTGAAACAAGCAAATCTATATCATACCGTATGTTGCGGATCGTATTAGTGAGATCTGCACTGGCTGAGAGCTTGTGGCATAAACTATGCCACATCTGCCTACAAGACTACTGCAGTTGATGAAGATGGTAGTTGTGCCAGTTGAAACTGATGCTGAAGATGCACCTGTTGCTGAATTTGGGTCAAGTGCTGCTGAATCTTAGGACGGTGAGCCTCAAGACTCGTGTCAATCAACTGCTGCAAGGCTTCATTTGCACGCCCATCGTATTGACATGCCCTTGTCTGAAGTGCCTCCTCTCTGGAGCGCTTTGCCTCTTCAGCTGCTTCTTGATCTCTCCTTGGATTACATTCTTGGTCCATGCACAAGCTTGGCGCTGAGAGGCCATTCAACTGTTGAGAGTCCATGTGTAGGCTCTCCACATTGAGGTCGCTCAAAGCGTCCTCAATAACTATAAGTGTGCAAGGTCGCCACGTCACGCGCTCACCCTGCCACTGGTGAGTGATGACAAATATTTTCATCCTTTGAATTCTAAGCTGTAAGTGCTGCTTCTTGCTGGCGGCACGAGTCTGCTGCTCTAATTGCTTGTTGAGCATGCTCAGACGTCCTTGTGCTCTGATTCCATGTTGGGGTTTTTTGGAGCCTACAGTGACGAATTCACCGCTTGCTCCGATGGAACAAGGGTGTCTTGCTACTGTCCAAGATCTTTGTGCCGAGCAAGCAAACCATGTACTCCAATGTGCAAAAGTATAAGACTGGAATCGAACTTGTAATTGAAAAGACTGTCAAGTACAAGCATGGTACAGGGAATGAGCAACAAAACAAAGCTCAGCTCAATGATCTGACACAACCTGCCCCATCTAAGAGCGCAACACCTTGCTAGGCCATCAAGGCTGTCGTTGCAAGGGTCTTAGCATTGTCATAACACCTTCAGGTGAAATGGCCTCAGGTTGTCAGGGCAACCTCCTCTTCACGCTGGCAACCACTACCAGACTAACGGGGTCGTATGAGGACTTCTGACCCTCTTAGCCAAGTGTTGCAAGGCTTATTTTGTCGACAGAAGGGAACTCCAACAAGACACACAGCTTCTAGACCCTCTTAACCAGGTTGAAAGAGCACTATCAAACACAATGGGTTATCAGAGGGAGAATCCAACACAATCCTACTGTCCCAACAAAATCAACTCCGTTTAGTAGAGATAAGGTTAGACACCAACTCTGGGCTCTTACACCTAGATACAACTCCTGGCCCATGTTTGGGCAACGTCAAGCAAGACAGCTCAAGCTAGGCAACTTGAGTCGTGCACGTTGTCTGGCCACCACTGCGAGGTAGCCAGGCCTTCTGGTAGTGAGGGGCTTCCTCCAGCCTAGGTTGGCAGACTACTGCCAGGCATAATGGGGTCTTGAGATGAGAACGACTGTAGAGTCTTGGTCTGAGGCATTGTCTGGACTATTAATGGACTATTAATCCAGTTGTTGGAGTTGCTTGCTGAGTTACTGGACTGATTGAGTCCATTGTGCTTTTATTTTGGGATCCTGGAAAGTTGACCAGCTGCTCTATGCCTAGATGAAACTTCCTGTTGCAGGGTCATAGCTTTCTCCACAAGGAATCTTCCCGGTCCAAGGCACGTAACGTCCTCCTTAAGGAAGCTTCCTCAAGGCTGGTAACTTGGTCGTGGTCCCAGCTGCTCAGTCGCGCATGTTGTCGCTGATGCAGGGTGGTCCCCACTCTTTGCTCCTCATGCAGCTATTGAGTCGTGCATGTAGTAGCTAATGTAGCTGTTGAGTCGTGCATGTGATTGTATATGCAATGCTGAGTCGTGCATGCACTACCTGATGCCGAGTGGTCCCTACTCTAGAGCTCTGCTTCCATGTGTTGATGCAAGCGGTCTCAACAGTCCTATCAAGTACATCCCCACCCGGACTGGTCTGGGTCAAGCACCCATCAGTTGCTAACCAAGCTGGGCTAGCAGGCATGCACAGCCCTGCTGTGCATGCAACAAACAAAGATCCAGACATCTTTCACCCCTTGGACCTGGATGCCAGAATTAGATCTGGCCTGTATATCAGAAAGCCCCGGCCAAGCTGCACACGGGTATTTACGGATACAAATCTGTAACTTCGCGTAGAGACCTCCGATTGTCAATCCGATTACGCCATGTCAAAGCTGTCGCTCAGCGTAGTTATCGCTCACTCCGACAGCTGCTAGCCATGCTGACCGACACGTTGCAGCTTAGGTCCACGTGCCATGCACGTGTTCATGTTTATCTGGTGATTGAAATCAATGACATTCTTTCACAATGTTGACGACTCACTATCTGAAAATCCTGCTTGGTGTTGATGAACCGATACAGTTCATTACAAGTGGGGAGGAATGTAGCGGGAGGGCCGGTTTGGCCCTCCCTCCTTGTGGAAGCGAGGGGTGGTTGTGCACCACCCCTTGCAACAGCGAGGGCTAGCCAACGGCCAGCACTTCCTTAGCCTCCGGCCAGCCGGCTGCCGGCCGGTTGGATGGCCGGTGGCCGGCTGGACGGCCGGCGGCCGGCCAAGTGACCGGCCGGCCACTTGCCGGCCATCCGCCAGCCACCGATCGCTACCTCAACCGGATCGATGGCTGAGGGGCCGCAAGGGCCTCAAGTGTGAGAGCGATGAGCAAGAGGCGCAGAAGAAAAGCCGGAGCAAAATCACTCATCGTACCTTGTACGGGACGAACTTGAGTCCGTTTAGGACAAAGTACGAGTTTCCACACCAGAAAACTTGTGCAAACTCACAAGTTCAAGGTGATACCCCCCTCGTTCTAGATCCAAAACGAGGGGGTGAGGTAGAAACGGAAATGGGCCTCCAGAGACTTGAATTATTCAAGTCTCCCTGCATGGGTTATTGATGACAATTGCCCCTTGAGTGACAAGGAAGGGAAAACCCCTCGAGCAAGCAATGGACGTCATTTTGCAAACTCGGATGGCGACCTGAGTGCAGGAGATGGAGACACAATTGTAACACTTATGTTAACAATCTATGTTGGATGTTATTCAATCATTATAAGTTGTTTTCTCCCCTTTGGCTCTAGATTTTGTGAAGTATGAATCGAGGCTTCCTCACAGCTTGATTGATCAGTTTGAACACTCATGTTTACATGATGAACAAGCCATGAATAGATCTCAGACCATTAAATTATAAAAGACATGGTCTGTTTTGCGACTAATAAGAAAAAAAACGTAGCCCCTCAAAAAAGTCGTCCGAAGGAGGTATGGATGATCACCTCATCCATTTTGGCTGAGACGAACCACTCCACCAACCAACAAGGTCTTCATAGTGAATGAACGTATAAAAATAATACTAAAACTAATTGTTTCACATGGTATTGCCACACAAGAATATGACAATATTCCTAAGGTAAGATTGGAGGAGCAATGACACAATGAATTTTTCATTGTGGCACTTCTTTCACCTAGAATCTGGCCAAGAGATGTTATCTGGCTAAAGTCAAACCATACTGTAGCCCATTATGAATTTCTGGGCCTCTACTCCTTGAAAGATTGGTCTTGAGACTTCAAAATCCAAGAAGTATGGTAAAATGCCATGTTTTCTCTTAAAAATGGCCCGTAAGCTCTATTCCTCCCCTTTTGCTCCGAACAACCTTGGTTTGTCTTTGCTCAGAGATTTGATCATTACGTATATCATGAAAAAAAAACCATGCATCAAGAAGAAAAAAAAAGATCACATGTGTGAACACTTATCATCCAAAACACGGTTGTGTCACGTTCAAGCACAATCAACCACACACAAATGTGGTTTTTAGCGGTATGGGCATTCAGATACAACATCCAATGTTGATTGCGTGATCCCTTAGCTCTTGCCAGGATGCGACATGTATAATCCGCTTACGTTCTTCACAAGTGTTGTTGAGTTTTCATCAAAGAATCATCACAATTTTGTATCAATTATATGGTCAATATCTTTTGGGACGTACATTGTCAAGAATGTCTTGCCAGTTTAAAAAAGGGTACACGTGATGAATTTCTTGACATTCCACGTGGTACATTCTCAGAAACTATCATGGTGATGTCTTTTCCCCCTTTGTAAGGAGAATCCTTGTGACCAAGCGGCACCAAAAAAACTGCTTAGGTCAGTACAAAAATTCTCATGTCCTTCGGACATGATCGCTTCCAAGGGGTTGTTGCAAAGGTGGTACCTCCCTACATCACTTTTAGGAAATACAATCCAATATCTAGGCATCAATCCTCTACGTTTGCATCCATGTGTTCATAACCACATGTACTACTATCAAATCACTTTCAACACCTGAGGGTTGGTTGGCTAAACTCAACCAAGCTGCACTACGCCCATTCAACTTGCATGCTACCTTGTTCTTAAGTGAGGGAGGCACCAAGGCCCTAAGACAAGGTTTCTGATTACACTTGTTCTCCTTTCCAACATTACACTAACCTTTGAAGGAGGAAACATTGGTTGTTAAGTATGCACAATCGTCTTCAAAGTATGTCATCAGATAGAAGAATACTCGAATGAAGATAATCTTTGTCGGAACCATCATACCCTTGTTTCCTGCAGACAATGTGTACCAAAGGTTGCCAATTACATCCCTATAAAAATCAGATATCTCTTAGCTAGGCCTGCTTAGATAAACACACTCAACCATTGTGGATTGCATCCACAGGAAAACTATTGTAATATGGTTTTCACCAAAAGGGTGTACCATGATCAGAATCCAACGGTTAAAATTTTAAGAAATAGTTTTGGGTGTCAATTCCATCTGATTTTGATCAAACACTTTTGAATCACATATTGTGATCCCAGACCAACCAATTCCTGGATCTTTCCATGATGATTAAATGTCCTCCCATGGTTGCACTTGAGAACCCGTAAATTGATTTCGTATGCCAAGTTGAAACAGTTCCTATTCCACCAATGTTTTCAATAGTGTCCATTCATTACTTTAACTCAATAGAGCATTCCTTCTATTCCTTACACAAGGTACTTGTAGCAGGCATTCTCCTCATTGAGGACATCTGATTAACAACCATCATTATGAATACCACTGTATTGACATGAAGAAACAAAAGAACCATCCAAAAACTAATGGATTCTAGTTGTTTTGCCATCATCTTCCAAGTCAACAAGCATGGTATTACTACACTGTAGTCGAATGCGATTTCCATCCGTAAATGATGACTCACATTTTCCAGCACCTCTAATGCCGTTCTGAGGACCTTGGTGGTACCAAGTGAGGTTTCCTCTATGATCTCTATCAGATATTGGTTTTTTTTCAACATGAGATGTTGGCTTTATTTCACATATTGATGTAGCATAGACGGTGCTATACCATTTGGCACTGTTGGAATCCATCCGCATGATGTTTGGACAGCGTGAAACACACCACTGGTGTACCGTTTCATGATTCTTAAAAGTTATTGAGTTCTTCAAAATGGCAACTCGTTATGTGGTCAGTTGGACCACCGTGATCCTAAGGGTCCAAACACAGTGTTCGAATGAAGCAATCAGCTCTTGTTTCATTTTAATGGTCAATGAATTTGGGCGCAAAACCTAGGCCCTAATGTGATCCCAACTATGACGTAGTTGATTTGTAGAAAGTAATGAGATAATTGTAGTGATTTGGAACTCCAATTGTGGAAAGGGGATATTCCCTTCTTTCTACTAAAATGGAAGTTTAATGGAATGTGGACGAACTCATATCACGGACATTGGTCTACGCACTTTTGCCTTTAATTTTCAATGAAATTTTAACTTATCAAGTGATGATGGACTCAAGATGGCACCTTCAATGTTTTTGCTTTTGACATTTGTTTAATCTTGTCGTACACCCGAAAGTGACTCTTGCAGTCATCCACCACCTTTCTATGGAATCTTCTCTCATTGAGGACCCATAGAAGAGTGGCTACTTGTCTTTGGCGCATTCACAAATACCACTAAAAATCATCCATTCCTTTACAAAAAGGGTTGTTGGTACACTCGTGTACCTTTTTATCTTTGGTACCAGTCGGGTATCTCAACTTGTATCTATCACCCACTGGGTGATAGGCTGTCAATGGTTTTTCTATTCATTACTTATTCAAGGATATCATCCTTGACTCATTGAATCACGGAACAATGTTTGCATAAAAAATGACCAATGATGCACCAAACATCCAAAGGTAATGATGCATTTACTATGCAGAATGTGTACATATCATGATATCAGCCCTTTATGATCAAAGTTGGTGTGATAACACACCAGGTCTGTTGAACGTCATTAAATCATCATTAAACAGCTTGGTTATTAAACGATCAAATTGACCTTTGAACATTTTACCATAGTAAAACGTGTGACTGTTGTAGAACCCATCATGTACCAACCTGAGCACTTGTTTCATGGAGTTATGTCATAGTTTCTCTCTAAAACATCAAGTGATATCGCCCCTTTGAGCAAACATCACAAAAACATTGTGATCTCTTGTTTTATAAACTTGTCCATAACTTGATGTTGTGATCGATGCACCAACAATCAGTGGATAGTGTGCACGTCATGCGCACATTCCATGCATGTCACGTACCTGATTTCAAGTGACTACATGAGAATAGAATGAAACACGTCCCTTGATTCATGCAAAAAAGGGTTTTCCTTGAAGCTTAGTTGTATGCGTTGACCTCTCTTGGTTATGCGATCCGTGCAAATTTTAAAAACAACTGCTGAACCACCTGGGTTGTGGTTGTACATTTGATCTATGGGTGTAGATGAGTTTGTTCACCTTCACGATGGTCCAAGTTTGAGGAAGATTTCCCTGTAACAAATTTGTTTCATTCTTTATGATTTCACTTCTTCTTTTTTTTCAGAATTTCCTTTTTGTACATCAAGTTTTTTTTTGTGCATTCTTAACTTCAAATGGACATTGCTATCAGCAACGAAGGAGGTATGGTTTTTATACCATCCAGGTATACCTCTTATCACTACAACTATGTGTATGTGTTCTTAAACATATCTGTCTATTCTCCCTTTAGAGAATTTGGTAGTATGATCATCCTCAAGTCCATCTAGACGTCGCTCAGATGTTCTATGACATAATGTTGGTTCTTTAAACACCACTTTTGGTGCCCTTACCACCAGAACCATCATAAGAATGGATTGTACACTTTCATGAGATGGTTTACTACATGAAAGGCAGTTGTAACAATAGGGTGCCATCGACACCCATGTTATTGATGCAGTCAGCACCTATGACATGTGCGGTATCATTGAAACCGACATGCCAATTTCATGCCAAAGATTTCAAGTCCATGGTGCTTTTGGAACTTGCATCGATGGTGCATTTTGCACCCATGCCAAAAGTGCAGCCCACAACTTTTGTAAATCGTGTAATCTGTTTTCATGATGATAGTTTATACAGAACTTGTTTCAATATCTTAACCAATGCGCTTGTAAAACGTGCATTCATCACTTCAGGTAATTGTGAGTTTGACACTCGCAAGAATGCTTGGATTGCATTTTCTATGTTGGTTACATTCTAAGTGCAGCCAACACTGGTCATTTTTGTGTAATCAACCCTCGTGTTGGGATTTCCATCATCACGTGTGTATTGATTGAAATCGGCATGCTCATTCTCATGTCATAAAATTCCAAGTTCAAATGGCTTACCGACCATCCTTAGTGATATCAACACCCACGTGGATACCCAACCGACATTTCATTTGGCCATGTCTTCTGTTGACATTAAGCAATGCATTCAGCACAAGCATCATGAATGCATTTGGTATCATTACTAAAGTGTAACTGGCACTTTTTTTAATTGGTGGATTCTACATCGACAAAGATTTTGCAACTTGCACTTGTACCATTGCTGGTAGTGCAACCAGCACTAACATCCATGATGTGGTCGACATCTCTGCAACTGCGTAATCAATGCTCGCTTTGTGCTTTCCACACTTCTTGTGTTGTTGTAATAAGAAGATGAGTTGTTCAGTGGCCACATCACGCTTGGTGCATTTAAAATTCTTCATGAATAATTTATCTTCACGCATGTCACCATTGTGGTCTTGTAATCTAGTGCATTTTCTAGTCGTTATTTTGCAAAAAACAAAGTGCTTTGGCACATTTACAACCTGCAATGAGCCATGTCGTGGCTTTGTACTCATCACCCATCTCTGTGTTTTGCTCTTGAAAAGTCCCCAAAATGTAACGTGAATAAAAAGAAATAGGCACTCTTCGTGCTGAATTTCTTAAGGTGATTGTTTTATTGCATTTGAAATGCCAATTTCATGCATGGAAAATAGTTCCTTCAAAAGTGACACCTTTTCATTTGCTAAAATATGATCAATTTCCCTCTTCTCATTTCTTAGAAAAATGCATGTTTCAATGCTTAAAAATAACAATCTAGAGCTCAATAGAAGCATTTCATTGGTTTTGTTCCAGCGTTGAATCCATGACCAAGAAGGCCAAACTCTAGGTTCAATGGAATAAATTGTCCTCACCTCTAGTGCTAGTCACCAAATGAACGTTTTAACTATTACAACCTGAATAAAATATGCATCTTGTTCTGAGTTTCAAACTGGTTTTTTGGTGCCCAAAGTAGATGCCAAACAAAGGAATTGTCCTCCATCTTGTGTCGACCCCACCAGGTTGAAAGCAAGAGATACTAGAAAATAGTAGTCACATTGTCGAGACTCAGAATTCCGCCTTTGAAGTTTAGAGTGAAAGCATAACTTGCTGCACTACTTGCGCACATGGGACATGGAAAGAGAACGCATGTTTTGCAATTTTTGCATCTGGGGCTATTCCCTCTGATGTGGGTGGAGAGGGAGGAACCTCACCTTCTCCATGTGGTACTATTGACCCTTCTGAGTGGGGGGAGAGGGAAATTCCCATGCCTCTGACCCTCGGCTGTTGGCCCTTGTGAGAGCAAGGAGGGTGGAGACACCCTCCCTCCCCCTTGGGCTATTAAACGGGCATGAGGGGAGGGAGGGAGAACAAGACCCGCCCCCCCTCCGGTCCCAATGGTGCGTCATCCTTGTGATGGGGAAAAGGAGGGGAAGATCCCCCTTTCCTCTCCGTTGGGCAATCGCCAATGTGAGAAGGGGGGAGAAGGGGGAGATGCACCCTCTTTGTTGGCCCACGGGGGAGAGAGGGTGCAGGGAAGAACACCCCCTTTCCTCCCACATGGGACCGGCAACGCCATGACCAAGGGGAAGAGGTGGAGGGCTTTTCCCTCTCCTCCCCCCTCACTGTTGTGACTAGAATGGGCGAGGGGGAAAGGGGTGCTTGCCCATCTCCTCCTCCTCAGCACTGTTGGTACTGTCGGTGAAGAGAAATAGGGGGTGGCTTGTCCCTCCCCTCCTTCTCACTGCCGTTGGCACAATGGGAAAGGGGAAGAGCGGGCCTCTCCCCTCTCCTCACCATCAGTGATTTTAGCATCATGGACAAGGCGGAGAGCTAGGAACTCGCCCCCTTTCCCTCTTGGCACCGTTGGTGCCATGGAAGAGGGTGAGATTCAGCTCTCCCCTCTCCTCTCCTTGGCACCTTCGGCACAAATGCCAATAAGGAGAGGGGTGCTCGCCCTTTTCATCCGTGTGGCGATATTGGAATCATTCCAAGGTGGGGGCAAGGCAAGAGACTATCCCCTGACCTACCCTCTTGAGCTTTGGCTCAAGTTATCATAGTTTGACAACCTATAAGATGGTGCACGCCATTTAGCGTGTGTTACCTCAGTAAATTGGTTCCAGAAAAATTCCCTAACTCCTTGCAGGCTCCTCTAATTTCGAAATCGATTGCGCCAATTTGACCAGAAAAAAGGCGTAGTAATCGTCACCTCCAACAACAATGATGTTATTGTTTGGGTTTTTTAAGACAAAGACAAACATTCATCCCCAAAAATGTTTTTCACATGGCATATCTTATTTATCGCTTACATCACATGCGTGCACTTAACTCAACTTCCCTTGAATTACCTCCTTGTAGAAATGTTCCTTGCACATGCACTTTCATCCACTTGTCCAAAGGCAAAAGATTATGTCTAAGCATCCCAAGCTAATGCATGGAGCCAAAATTCAATCTCCCCAACTCAAAAAGCATTGTTGATAGAGCTCCATAAGGAAACATTCAACAATTTTCATGTCTTCAGTTAATGATACCACTGCAATGTAAAACTGTGCTCAATCATATGTAAACATTCCAGCATCATTTCCCATCATCAATTCCTATTCTACCACCTACAGTTTTCCAATAGCACATGACACTATTCCATGATTCAGATTAAGTAGTTTTTTTCTTTTTTGGTACAATAGATGAAAATGAGTGACAAAACACTATAACTTGCCTTCATGAACATTGGTATGGATCTAGACTAAGGTTTTGAGTTCATTGCACCATAGACTAAATGGAACCGATTCGTCTCTTTTGATGGACTATTTTACTTCATTTAAGTTGTGATGCCAAAAAAAACTACCTTCTGGTGTAGTGTAGTTTCGAAGATGGGGTATTCATCTCACAACGGCAAGGAGAAAATGTTAGAAAGAAAATGGAAAGCAGGATGCGAGGATCTGAAACAAAATTTCCATTGGCATACAAGTTTCAGACTTTTGGGCCTTCATTAGTGTCAAATGAAATCACAAAGAGACTCCTACTACTAAAGTTATAGATTTGCTTCCATTTGCGTCACTCATTTTTCCACGGGGTTTTGGGGATTACGAAACAGTGATGGACCAAGTGAATACCTTTGTTACCTAGAGTTCCATATGTATGTGCGTGTATTTCTTGGAATGCTCCACGCCAAGATAGACGATCCTTCAAACACTATAGTGCTAAAATTCCTAAATCAACGTGAAAACGACATTAGTGTGAATTTGTGCATAACCTTTTACTCCGTGGATCCTGATGGGTGTTGAGCAAAATAGAACGTGCCCTTGATGTTGGCCGGTCTTGGGAGTTTGGAGAAAGGCATCCGATTGATGTTAATCTTGGTGTTCAGGATGCCAAAGCAGTGAGAAAACTGGCAGAAAACCTTTCTGAGGGTAGCCACATGCTCAAAGTCCGGCAAAGATTTTTATTTGTTTCTAAGGAATCGTTGGCAGAGGACCTTTGAATCAGGTAGCGTCAAAATTCAGAGGAGATGAAAGAATGCTGACAACTCTTAATATGGTAGTTGTTTAAGGAAAGGTAGAGGTACCTGTTCATTGGTTTCTGGTATGTTTTCACATCCCGAATATTGGAGGCCACAAACCTCTGGAGGTCATTTAGAGGCCTCAAACCTGTTGTGTTTATCCAAGGTTTGTTATTGTTGTACAATTTCTTGGAGCTCCGAGTCTAGCCATTTGGACACATTTTTTGTGATCCAGCTATGGTAGGTAGCAATGGGAAGTCCGACGTGTGGATTTGTATGTATTTTTATGAAACAATAAAAGGTGCCTGGTTGGTTCTTGAAGGAAATATGCCCCAAGGGAACTGGAGAGAAGTCCGGAGATGGTGCAACTCTTTTAAATTGAAAGTAGCAAATCCTTGATCTCTTCAATGTTGTACTTAAACAAGATGTTAGTAGAAGCATCATAATGATGAGACATGCATTGAGAGATGTAGTCATCTTGATTGAGAATGAAAGGGCCTAGTTTCTTGTGATAAGCCCACATGACGATAGATTTTTACATTTTGAGCTGAAGAGCACATCGTAGTCGTTTGGGATGTGTGCGTCTAGGCTGAATGGGAGAATGGTAAAATCATAAAACTACCTCTGACTCGAGCAGGTTACAAGCCAATTCTTTGTTCCATGGTGTCCGAGAGGCACCAAGTTCAGATTGCGGATCCAAAACTTGGGCAAAGTAGAACATTCTTAAATGTTAAAATTCCATGTTAGCATGAAGTTTTTTGCAAAGCTCATCTAGGGTGTTTTCAACCTGAGAGAAAGAGCAAACGAGGAACCTCATTATGAATTTGGGGCCTAAGCTAAGCAACACAGTTTCATCATCGGTGAGGTACCTCTTACTGAGGTTGTACACACCATTTTTTATTATTTTTCTGTCAAGCTGAGAGGGTGATTTCTAACCATAAAAAAGAGGGTAAGGTCATGCAAAGAGAGATCAAGGCGTTTCAGCCACGTGCACGGCCTCACTCACTCTTTCAAATTCTCTTAGTGAATTGATTCTTCTTGATGTTGTTGACGTTTTTGAATATTTCACGGCCTTGCCCCTTTTGCTTCTCATTCTTTGGCAACCTCCTATTTTTTGTTGCGATGGGCTTAGGTGGAGCAGTGGTGGTTGATGTTGGGGGCCTGGTGGTTTTGGGATGGGCGGCATGTCTTGCTAGCTGTTTGCCTTGTGGGTTGCGGCTCCCACTTGGCTTGCCACCTTATCAGTTGGCTGGAGTTCATTTCTTATAATAAACCAGTTGAAACTGGTTTTTAACCCATAGGTGACTGTATTTGGAGGAAACTTGAGTTAAATCTTGAAGATGTGATTCCAAAAACAATCTTGAGGGCCGTTGTTACAAGTTTGACATCCAAACCAAAGGTGACTTTGCCTTTGAAGGCAACATCTATTGAGCTAGAAAATGAAATGAATAAGGAGAAAGTGACATAGTTAATGAGCTCAACCTGCATATTGTGGAAGACACACTCATATAATGTCCTAAAGGTACAGAAATACAAAGATAATAAGGAAGAAGAAAATAATCTCACCTTTTGTCATCATAAACATGAAGATAAGTCATTTGCTTTTGAGTGGAAAGAAATTTCATTTGTTAGTAATAAACTCCAACAAAATTTCAAGTCAATATTCATTCAAAAGAAAACGAATTCATTTAGTGATGTGGTTATTTGGATTAACTTAAAGTGATGTTATCAGCACAACGTTATGGAATCAACCTTTTGTCCTATGCCTCCAAGGTAGGAACATTATTGTGACTATAAACACTTCTATTGTAAACAACTTTGGTCAAACAAATATGTTGGAATTCCAAAACATAACTTCTAAAGGTGGAACACGACACTAGATAGTATTCAAAAACAAGATTCAAATCATAAAAAACAAAACATAAGATGACAAGAGTGTTAAGCAACTCACACCTGCTAAATAGAAATTGAAAAGCTCTTCCATCACTCGTGTTATCAGGTTTTCTTCCTTATCATTCTTCTCTTGTTTCCATTTGTACTATTGATCTTCTTTTTATAGTCCTTGGAAGGAATACCCCTTACACTGCCGAGATTGGACTGTAAAATTTTCCACTTCAACTGTATTTGCTAAAATTCTCCTTATAATGGTCTTCTTCATTTGATTTGGCTTAGTTTAAGAGGAACAAAATCCTTTTTATTGGTCTAGAATTTTGGAGAGATGTGAGAGGGGAACTTAAACATTTGTGGGAAAATTCATAAATCTGGAAAAGAAAGTCAGATAAAGAGGGTTACTAGATAAAACTAGGAAACAATAACATAGTCAAGAAAAATATTCATACGTTTTAGAGTACTTAAAATATTAGAATGCAAGATTTAAACCATGATTGTTTTTCCTTAGTTATCCTGGTAGGATAAACATCTTGAGGCGTGATAAAAACTTTAAGATGTTTTCACAACGTGTCCTTTGCACTAGCCGGAATTCACTGTTGTTTCTTTGAAGTTTCTAGACGATTGTTTTTCCAATCAATATTCCTTTGTTGATATCTTATTTGGGAGGTTTTGAAAAACTTTTGCTTTCATGTAAGCCTTCTTGTTCCATTGTTCTCCATGTTGGACTTCAATTTATCATTTGGATTTAGTGGGAAGGTTGAAAGTGCATTATGGAAGAGGAATCTGAAGGGTTTTACAAATATGGTGAAAGTATGACATATGATCGTGCAGAGAGGTTAAGCCTATGTTTATAGCATAAGACGATGTGGGTATTATATTCATGTTAGCATTGATGGGAACCCTCTCATAATGTTTAGGAGAAAGAACCATGTGTGAACCACTTATAATTACGAGGTAGGCAATTAAAATATTTACTTCTCTAGGCCAAATTAGCATGCATGGATCTTTAATCTTGGCCAATGATCGCTATGCAAGAAGAAAATGAAAATAGATATAAGGGGATTAAACATAGTGTTATTTTATGGAATAAGGGCTAATTTGTTCATTTCGTAAATGCAAAATTCACTTCGGAATTTGTATGTTTTTATTCTTCTTTTGCAGCATTAAATATGTCCATATATGATGAAAGACTATAGAAAAACTGTCGAGATAAACATAGTGGTAGTGCTAATTATCGTGCATAGCTGTCTTACAAATTGTAGGCAAAAGATTAAGAATCTTCATGTTAATAAATGGCTTATTGATTATGTGTCCTTACCATGATTTAGAAAACATAAGCAACATAAGACTTTTGTTTGTGCTATGGAAATTTATGTGCCTTATTTCGTAATTGCCACTGTCTACATTTGTTTTCCACATTGTTACATTTGTATCTATTTCTTGCAATGGTTGAATTTATCTTGTAACAAGATCAGTTTTGATAAATGATATTTACTAGTTGTATTGGATTTTTTTTTGTATGTCCTTTCAGTATCGATTTCATCCTCATTAACATCGAAGTTCTAGAAGCATCAAAGTTATGATTAAAACACTTGACTATCCAGAAAAAATGGTGATGGATAGAACGATCCCATTATTTCCTCAAGAAAGAAACAAAGTCGGTGGTAATCGTACACTATGTTGTGTTGAATTTGAAGTTGACGCAAAGAAAGACTTTGTTTCATGTTTAGCATGGAACAAGGGAATATCGTTGCATGCCAAACTCTATTCTACCATCAAAGAACCTACAAAGCTAAGTTTTGCATATGGAAGTTTATCTTCAGAATTGTGTCAACTTCTTTTTCAGAGTTCTGAAGGATGTGATTTTGGAATTCATGTTTTGCACATAGGTCATGTTTTGGTATTAGCCATCAACCGTCTTTGTACTTCATTGTTTTTTCATGTATGTTTTCTTAGGGAGATGTGCACATACAACAAACGTTCTAAAATCCCTCATCTTAAATTACCTGTTTTTGAACATTTTTCTTTGTAAAATCTAATTCATTTTTTATTTTCATGATTTTGGCACTTCAGTGAGTTGATATGAAACTTTTTTTGTTGCACCTTTTCCATATAGCCAACTGAAAATCGTATTGACATATTCTAAATCATGTTCAATATCTACCTTCTGATTTAATCAATTTTTGGGAAAGGGAATGATATCATAGAAGTTTTAGCATTTTTAAGCAGAATTTCAGTACTTCTTTCTTTCACCTCCTAATCTGGCTATGGTTGTAAGTCTATTAATTGTACGTTTTATTTCTGAAAGGTTAGCAGATCTGATAGTAGATGTTCATCATGGCTATGATTGTAAAGATAAAAGTTTGATTCGCAATGCAAGTGTTGGAATAATGGAGAATATTTATATTTCAAATATAGGAAGAGAAGTCGTCTAGTAAATGATTGCATAAATAAAGTTTTATAGATAAGTATAGTGACTTTCAATATGGTTGTGCATGTATGGGATGCAGAAGACGTTTACGTCTGCGTTCAAGCATGCAGGGCCAGCCGAGGCTTCAGATAGCCCTCTCCACTAAGTCCACTCGGCAAGTAGAGGCAGGTTCACGCAGGGGCCGCGACGATTTCAGTATGACAAACGTCATTACAAAGTGACCCGCTGCAGTGTTTGCCAGCGTTTTTTCCCATTACGCAAAGAAAAGCATGCTACCTTTTTCATCTGTTTCGTTCTCTTCTGAGAGCCGCTGTTGAGACCAACAGCGACTCGGCAAGAACATGCTGCACGTCATCCCACGTTTCCTAACATACGATTGTTTTTGCAAACGGAAAAATCCGTACATCACCTACGACAAAATACAGCTGGCTGCCGGCCAGTCGAAAGCGAGACCCAAAAGTGGACAAAATCGAACTGAACGCTCCGTGTCGCCGCTGTCGCTGTCAAGCTCGCGCATGGTGGTTTCCACGACAAGTGGTGAAAACACCTGAAAACCAGTGAAAACCAAGCAGGTTTGACAGCAGCGTTATCGCTGTCGCTGTCACCGACGCTATACAATTTAATGGAATTTTGACGCATGATCCTTCGATGCGATGAACCCGATTCCCGACTTCCCCTCTGAGATTGCTTCGATATCTGCATATGAACAGCAATTTAGATTTTCAGAGAATCGAGAAGCTTCTCGGTTTGCGGTAGCGGTTTTTATGACGACTGCAACAATGAATTCGTGAGGATGCGTTCTGTTCTCCGCCGTGCGCTGTGTTTCGCTCATACGCCAGCTGGCAACTTCGACAATCATTTATAGTGGCCCCTTTATTTAGCCCTTAAAGCCAGAACTTGAAAGCCAGAAAAAACCGGAACCTTGTGGTAGTCCACTATGACGACCGAAGCGCAGGATTTTTGACAGCGAGAGCGACAGCGCTCTCAGAAGATAACGAAATAATCGTCGTGGCTGACAAGAGGTGAGTGACATCATCTTGAGATAATCTAGGAGGTTTCGTACAACAGAAGTGGATTTATCGGCTATGTCCCAATTGCTTTTAAAGTGGATCGCGTACGTCGTTGTCAAGTATCCTACATAGCGCTCGCGGGAGTTTGCGGATGCTTTCAACCGACCAACATTGGTTCACCAACAGGAAGAAACGAAACGAAGCCTGTTAGAAATGAACAACGTGCGGAAGCTGTCCATCGCCGACGTGTTCGGCGTGCTCCAACATCCATCCGCGATAGCCGTACGTAAACAAACCTTATAGTAAACCTTCTAACAAACCTGTGAGCTTATACAACGCTTGACCGCCACGTTCGGTCGTCGTGCCGGGGTCCAGGTTTGAGTGCCTACGCGCATGCTGGCGAGGTTGGACACAGTAGCCAAGCATCCAGCTCAAAAAGTTATTCCTCCCTCAGCCGGCATTTCGGAGGACAAAACAGGCGTTTACCGAACCATCCCTCAATACTCTTTCGAAGAGCTGAAGTCCCTACAAAGCTATATCAGTGATAAAGTTTTAAATGCAGTTCACAAAACAAAATCGTCTCAAACCTTTGCAGTTGACGCGAGGAAAACACAATAATAGCAGGGTTTTGAAAAGGGCAAGAAATAATGTCAAATTTCTGGCGGGGCATACAAAAATGTCACAATTTTTGCGGGGCACACGCAAATGTCACTTTTTCCGACGGAATTGGAAAAATGTCACTTTTTCGGAATGACATGCAGAAATGTCACATTTTTGGAGGGGCACACAGAATTGTCCAAAAACGACCCTGTCACTTTCCAGAGGGGCACACAAAAATGTCATGTTTGATGTGCTTGCGCCACATCAGCATCAGGTTCATTGATGTTCATTTTTCGAACATTCATAATTTTTGTTCTTTCTCTCACTCTAAAAAGGAGACAACTGATTCGTTCACGAATATAGAAGATAGCTATTAAATATTCTCACAAGACAAAACAGTACCCGAACTGTGAGTCCTATTCTTTGTCGCTCGCTTGAACATGTTGTGTTCAACCTTCGCTACTATTTCCTTGTTTCTGAATAGACAAAAATAGCATGGTTTCTTAAAGGGCACACAAAAATTTCACTTTTCAGATGTGCACACAAAAATAACACCTTTTTCAAAGAGATGCAAAAAAGGTCAATTTTGGGGTACACGGAATAACTTTCTTTCTGAACATATTCCTCGTTATTATTTCAAACACGGGTTGAATCAATGCTCCTCACTCACGACAAAGAGTGTCCCTATAACGATTAAAACTTCACTACGCACACCATTTTACATAGCTTGTGAGGGGAATATCTTCCTAGTACGTAATTGTACACGACTATTCAAAACATTATCATGGTGGAACACATAGGGGTAAATGTTATGTGAAATGCCTTAAATTCTTCATTGGGGTATGGGAGTGTTGGCAACATATGATAGTGGAGCGTCGGAAGGAATTTCACATAAATTTACCCCTATGAGTGCCACCATAATAATATTTTGAATAGTCGTGTACGATTACGTAGAAGGAAGATATTCCCCTAGGAAGCTATGTAAAAAGGTGTGCGTAGTGAAATTCTAATTGTTATAGGGACACTCTTCGACGTGACTGAGGAGCATTGATTCAACCCAAGTGTTGGAGATGATAACGAGGAACATGTTGAGAAAGAAAGTTATTCCGTGTACCCAAAAATTAACTTTTTATGTCTCTTTGAAAGAGGTGACATTTTTGTGTGCACATCTGAAAAGTGACATTTTTGTGTGCCCTTTAAGAAACCCTGCTATTTCTATCAATTCAGAAACAAGGAAACAATAGCGAAAGTTGAACACAACATGTTCAAGCGAGCGACAAAGAATAAGACTCACAGTTTGGGTATTTTTTCGTCTTGTGAGAATGTTTAATAGCTATCTTCTATCTTCGCGAACGAACCAGTTGTCTACTTTGTAGAGTGAGAGAAAGAACAAAAAATGATGAATACTAGAAAAATGTACATCGATGAACCTGATGCCGATGTGGCACAAGCACATCAAACATGAAATTTTTGTGTGCCCCTCTAGAAAGTGAGACGGTCGTTTTTGGAAATTTCTGTGTGCCCCTTTGAAAATGTGACATTTTTGCGAGCCCCTCCAAAAAAGTGAAATATTTGCGTGCCCCTCGGAAAAAGTGACATTTGTATGTGCATCACAAAAAATGTGACATTTTTGTCTGCCCCGCCAGAAATTTGAAATTTTGGCGTGCCCTTTTCAAAACCCTGTTATCATTGTGTTTTCCTCCACTTGACGCACGTCATGCAGAAGCAGCCCGTTTATGCGCCAATGGTTATCGTCAGCTACCCTCCGTTGCCGCACACGAACCTCGAGCTCCATCACCGTGGACTTGTGGTGGAGCCGATGGACCTTTAGGTTTTAAGTTGAAGAATTGTTTTTCGTGGCCACCTCCTTTCGGTTCCGCATACTTATAAACATTATTCCATGCATGCTGCTGCCCTATGCCAACGTCTTCTCCTCGTAACTGGATAAAAACAAAAAAACGCAAAATCCTCTCCAGTGAACACTTTGAAAGTCAATCAGCGGCCGGTGACACTTGACCTGTTGGCCCGCTACCAAGCCACCATGCTTGGCGTTTGTTTTCTTGTCTTCTTTGGCCTCGCGGAACCCACGCAAACAAGTTTCAGTGCTGAGACAACCAGGGAAAGCTGGCAAATGGTTCCCACCGCTTAAGCAATCCATTAACCTCGGCAGTAGTGAGAAATGTGTAATCTACAATAGATGAATAGCATGCCTCCATACCTACACCAAAAAGACAACGCGCCTGTGAGGAGAAGGGACGGGGGACTCGGAAGCAGCTCTCGGGGGGACAAATTGCAACGGGTTGCCAGAATTCCCCCGACTAAACGGACGCAAGAGAAAATTGCAAGAAAAGCATAGTCAAGGGAACTTGAACAACGGAGATTCAGCTAAACAGGGGTTAAAGCGCTTGCGAAAAAAGAACACATCCTTGAGCTAGAGTACAGCGATAGTGAAAGTCGAAAAGAAACCGGACGAGTCCTCGGAACTATTCGAGCGCAAGACATTCGTCAAAAGGATCTCAAGGGTGAAACGTACAACCGTACCCTGAGCTTTTTGTCTGACCCAAAACTAGCCGATCTCTTTAGAATAAATCATGTGCAAAACGATCTTAGTATAAATGGGCTCATAAATATAGAAATGAAAATAACAATGTATCAATTTTCGAAACGGAAAACATACATGATTACATGGTGACTGAAATCAAAGAATAAGTCCAATCAAAATTCATATGTGCAAATCAAAGTAAAATCACATACTAATACACAAAAACAAAACGCTTACAAGGGCAATCATTAAATACATGAAGATATCAATACAAAAAACAAAAACTTAAACAGGGACAAGATACACGGATTTTACATCAATGTGCAAAAGCTATACATATACATACATCTTTGTATGCGCGCTTGCAAAAACACAAAAACAAACACACAAAAATACACATAAAAACACTGAACAATTTTTTTTTGCATAGATACACGTACTCATTTGCATATGCATATACATATACATATACATATACATATACATATACATATACATATACATATA
>SZWC01009262.1:91826-109317 GCA_023375785.1 Penium margaritaceum | reverse complement strand
GATCTACTTCCTCAAAACAAAGGGAGAGGTCAAGGAGAAGCTCCTCGAGTTCGTCGCCATGGTGGAGCGGCAAACGTCCAAGAAGGTGAAGACGCTTTGAAGTGACAACGGGGGTGAGTACGAGGCAAGCAAGCCTTGGCTCAAGCATCATGGCATCCGCCACGAGCAGACCACCCCATACAATCCCCAAAGCAACGGCGTGGCCGAGAGGATGAACCAGACCCTGCTCGGCATGGTGCGAAGCATGCTCTTCGATGCCAAGCTCCCACCTCGCTTTTGGGCTGAAGCAGCAACAACGGCCTGCTACCTCTTGAACCTCACACCAGCGACCGCCTTGCGGAAGCGTGGAAAGGAGCAGGACAAGCAGCTGAAGACCCCACAGGAAGCATGGTCGGGAAAGAAACCCAGCGCATCCCATCTGAAGGTGTTTGGGTCAACTGCATGGTGAAGATCCAGTCGGGAGAAGGTGGAGGCAAGCTTGACACACGTTCGAGGAAGTGCGTCATGGTTGGGTACGACACGTCACACAAAGCCTATCGGCTTTAGGACCAGGCAGCAGGCAAGCTCGTGAGGAGCCGCGACGTCGTGTTTGACGAACGCACCCTTGGAAAGGGAGAGCTACTGGACCAGATCCTCGCTCCCAAAGCGGGAGAGTGGATAGTGTTGCTTGAGTCCGGAGACCAAGGGCCCGACAACTGGCTCGCTTTGCCAGCAGGTGGTAGGAATGGGAGAGATGTTGTGGAAGATGATGCAGCATCTGACATGGACGCGGATTCCGGGGCGTCCAGGGCTTCCGAGTCTGACTTGGAGTCTGACAACTCTTCTGACGACGACGACGACGACAAACCACCGCCTGTGGAAGCACCAGCACCAAAGCAAGAAGCCGCACCACTACCCCGGCGCAGTTTGCGACCAAAGAAAGCACCTTTACGGTATGAGGATGATTGGGCCGGCCTGAGCTGGTCGTGCATGGCTCAGGGAGAGCCATCCACAGTGGCGGAGGCGATGAATGGCCCAGATGCGGCCAAGTGGAAGGAGGCAGTGGAAAGCGAGCTCGCGTCCATTGCCGAGAACGGCACGTCGGTGCTGGTGGATAGACCCGACAAGGCCCACGTGGTGGGATCCAAGTGGGTCCTTTGAGTGAAGAAGAAGCAAGACGGCAGCATTGACAAGTTCAAGGCAAGGGTAGTGTGTAAGGGGTTCTCTCAACGCCCGGGCTCCGAGTACGATGAGACGTTCGCGCCCGTCGTGACCTTTGCCTCCATCCGCTCTCTCCTTGGCATTGCAGCTGCAAAGAACCTGGAGATACACCAGACGGACGTCAAGACAGCTTTTCTTTATGGGAAGCTTGACAAGGAAGTGCTGATGGAGGTGCCCGAAGGAGTCTAAGCTCCCGAGGGTAAGGTGTGCAAGTTGGTGAAAGCGCTCTACGGGCTGAAACAGGCCCCAAGGATGTGGTACAAAGAGACGGACGGTTTCATGACCGGTCTCTCTTTCGCGCACTGCCAGAGTGATCCGAGCGTGTACGTGCACGATGATGGGAGAGGGCTGATGCTGGTTGCGCTATACGTGGATGATCTGATCATCTGCTCGTCTTCAGTCGAGCTGCTGGATGAGTTGAAGTCTGACCTCAGCAAAAGGTTCAAGATGAAGGACATGGGTCCTTTCGAGTACTACCTCGGGATCGCCATCCACCGCAATCGAGTAGCAGACACCATCGAACTCAACCAAACCAAATACATCGGTGAGGTACTGAAGTGCTACCACATGGAAGACTGCAAAACTTTCAGCACCCCAATGACGACCGATACAAAGCTGAAGGCCTTCATGTCACCAAGAAACGAAGCAGAACAAAGGGAGATGCAAGACATCCCCTACCAGTCCGCCGTGGGTAGCATCCTGTACGCCATGGTAGGGACTCGTCCCGACATCTGCTATACTGTGGGACAAGTGAGCAGATTCGTGGCCAACCCCGGGCCACAACATTGGCGGGCAGTCAAGCGCATCTTGCGCTACCTGCAAAAGACACGTCACATGGGCCTCATCCTTGGAGGCCAAGAAGGAACGGAACCCCTTCGCCTGAAGTGCTACACCGATGCTGACTGGGGAGGAAACCTCGACGACAGGAAATCCACCTCTGGATACGTGTGCATCTTGAATGGCGCTGCCATCTCATGGGCCAGCAGGAAGCAAGATTGTGTTTCTGTGTCCACGGCTGAGGCAGAGTATGTTGCTCTGTCTGAGTTGTGCAAAGAGACTCAGTGGCTGCGCAGCCTCCTTGGCGAAATGACAGTACCACAGAAGGATGCCACGGTCGTACACGTGGACAACATGAGTGCCATCTCAATGGCTGAAGACGAGATCATCTCCCGACGAACGAAGCACATCGACATACGTTACCACTACTCACGTGACCTGGTCATGAAGAACGTGGTGGACTTGCAGCACTGCGGAACAAAGAGCATGCTTGCTGACTGCATGACCAAGCCGCTGGAGAGCGACTTGCACTATGCAGGCATTCGTGGATTCGGCATGAGGAGTGCGGCAGAGGAAGGGTGAGCCCCAAGACATTGATGGAGCCCAGTAAGCGCCAGATGGACAGAGGTGCAAGGGAGAGATTTGTTGAAATAGTATGCACCTTGTCCACTGCCTAGCTGGCTAGCNTAGGAACCATACCTTTTTGGCATGGTTGAATAGGCACCGGAGTCTCAAATGAGAGATCGCGGGGACAAACCCCGCGACGGCCACATTTTTTTGTGGCCAAAACTTGGACAGGAAGCTTCTATGAAGCTTACTAAAAGCCTGGCTTGAGGATGACACTTGGCGGTCTAAGGACGCGCCAAGTAGGATTGTAGGTTGAGGTTGGCTCCAGTGGAGCCACTACAAGCAGAAGCGTTAGCAACGCTCTGCAAGTATAAAAGCCTGTACCTTGCATGCATCCATTTACAGTTCTTGCCTTTGAGACTCCTCACAGAGTGTCCAACCAAAGGTAGACACTAAAGACCAACATGCGGACTTCGTGAGGTTGCAAACCAAACGAACCTAAATTGAGGATCCCTCGTTCGAGGGTGATATGTAATCTTGGTTGCAATACCAAGAGCGGTCGGCGGCCTCCCATGTCGGGACCCGTTTTCTAGACCGTTGCTATCCGGCGCATTGACAACTTACACGTACTTACACGTACTTACACGCAGTTACAAATAGTTACACGCATTTACACACACTTACACGCACTTACACGTAGTTACACGTACTTACACGTACTTACACGCACTTACACGCACTTACACGCACTTACACGCACTTAATTTCACTTACACAAACTTACACGTACTTGCACAAACTTACACACACTTACACGCACTTACACCCACTTACACGCGCTTACTCGCACTTACACGCACTTACACACACTTACACGCAGTTACACACAGTTACACACTATTACACACAGTTACACGTACTTACACGCACTTACACGCACTTACAAGTACTTACATGCACTTATACACACTTGCACGCACTTACGCGTACTTACACGTACTTACACACAGTTACACGTAGTTACACGTACTTACACGCACTTACACATACTTACACGCACTTACACACACTTACACGCACTTACACAGACTTACACGCACTTACACGCACTCACATGCACTTACACACACTTACACGTACTTACACATACTTCCATACACTTACACACAGTTACGTGGACTAACACACACTTATATGCACTTACACGCACTTACACGCATTTACATGCAGTTACACGTACTTACGCGTACTTGCACACACTTACACGCACTTACACGTACTTACACGTACTTATACGCACGTTTACGTACTTACACGTACTTACACACATTTCTACGCATGTATACGTACTTACACGCTCTTACATGCACTTACTCGTACTTACACGCACTTACACGCACTTACACGCACCTACACACACTTACACATACATGCACACACTTACACACACTTACACGTACTTACACACACTTACACATACTTACGCGCACTTACAATCACTTACACGCACTTACAAGCACTTGTACGCACTAAAACGCACTTACACGCACTTACATGCACTTATACGCACTTACACGCAATTACACGCACTTACAAGCACTTACAAGAACTTACACGCACTTACACGTACTTATACGTACTTACATGCACTTACACACACTTAAACGCACTTACACACACTTAGACACACTTACACGTACTTACACACACTTATACGCACTTACACGCACGTACACGCACTTGCATACACTTACACGTACTTACACCCACTTACACGCACTTACACGCACTTACACGCACTTACACAGTTAATTGCACTTACACACACTTACACGCACTTACACAAACTTACACGCACTTACATGCACTTACACGTACTTACACGCACTTACAAACACTTACACGCAATTACACGCACTTATACGTACTTACACGCACTTACACATACTTACACACACTTACACGCACTGACACACACTTACACGCACTTATACGCACTTACACATGGTCATACGCACTTACACGAACGTACACGCACTTACATGAACTTACACGCACTTACATGCACTTACACGTACTTACACGCACTTACTCACACTTACACACACTTACCCGCACTTACACGCACTTACACGCACTTACACATACTTAAACACACTTACACGTACTTACACGAACTTACACAAACTTACATCCACTTACACGCACTTACATGTACTTACACACACTTACACGCACTTACACGCACTTACACGCACTCACACGTACTTACACATACTTGCACAAACTTACACGTATTTACACACACTTGCATGCACTTACAGGAACTTACACGCACTTACACGCACTTGCACATACTTACACATACTTACACGTACTTACACATACTTATGTCAGAATATTGAAGCCAACGCTGGTCTTCTCCCTCGGATAAGCCGAGTTCTCAATAAAAGGTTCATGTTCGGGACCAAGGGAACAAAGAACCACCTCGCCAACGGACTGTCGGTCACGGTCAGTGACCCAAAAGACGAGGCGCTCCTAATAAACGCGACCGTGTCGCTATCGTGCCCGGCTAGCGAAGAAGAAGCCGTTACGATATCTTTGTCCTGTTCTGTGATATATTACCGAGGATGTTCATTCCCTCAAGTTAACCAGAACAGTTCAGCTCATCCTGTTCCCCTTTGGTTCCGCGGCTTCGCCGCAGTGTCTTCGCTCCGCTCATCCTTTGCACTTTCTGTCTTCGCCAACTCTCAACGCTTCGCTCCGTCACTCTCGCTCCTTCGCTCAGCTCTCACTCTCCGTCAGCACTCTCTCTCACATCAACCTGTCTACCTGCGCTACCTCGCATCTCAACCCTTATCAGCTCCCGCGACTAACTCCTCGAAGCGCCTTCGCTCACGTCACTCTGCGCGGAGCATGCAGGTGTACGTTAGCAGAGTGACGTGAGCGAAGGCGCTTCGAGGAGTTAGTTGCGGGAGCTGATGAGGGCTGAGATGCGAGGTAACGCAAGTAGACAGGTTGATGTGAGAGAGAGTGCTCACGGAGAGTGAGAGCTGAGCGAAGGAGCGGGAGTGACGGAGCGAAGCGTTGAGAGTTGGCGAGGACAGAAAGTGCAAAGGATGGGCAGAGTGAAGACACGGCGGCGAAGCCGCGGAACCAAAGGGGGAACAGGATGAGAAGAACTGTTCTGGTTAACTCGAGGGAATGAACATCCTTGGTATAAAAGTGACAGAACAGGACAAACTGGCAAAGCAACGGCTTCTTGTGCACTAGCCGGACGTGCTTGCGGTCGAGCCGCTTATTAGGGGATTACTCGGTAGTGTGCCGTTGGTCGGTTTTCACTGTCAACGGTTCGTTGGTGATGGGACCGAGGTGGTTCATGCCGAGGCTTGAACCGTTATTGAGAGCACTTGGAGTTTTCGAGAGGGGGGACCACAACAGCTCTTTGGAGGCGGACCCGGCAGGTGCTCTGCCTTGACATAGAGACAATTCTGACAGTAGCCACACCGTGCCACCACTTATTGAAGGTCCTTGTGCTTGCTAGTTGATACCTGATGTTCCCAAACCATCATTCCCATATTGATATTCTTTGGTCATGGTCAGTGACATATGCCTAGTTTGGTTGTTCGGTGTGCATAGTAGCCACACCGTGCCACTACTTATTGAAGTTTGTTGTCCTTTCTATGTGATACATAGGATTCCCAAACCATTGTCTCTCCCTCTGACCATTTGTGACTTGTGTTCTGAGTTGTGAATGTTGACCACACATAGTAGACTTCTCTGGTCATAGTCAGTGACGTATGCATCCTTTGGTTGGTCACTGTGCACGCTAGCCACGCCGTGCCACCACTTGTTGAAGGTCTGTGTACTTGCTAGTTGATAACTTGTGTTCCCAACCCATTGTTCCCCCCTCTGACCATTTGTGACTCGTGTTATGAGTTTTCAACGTTGACCACACACTGTTTGGTCATGGTTAGTGGCATATGCCTACTTTGGATTGACACTATACATGGTTGCCATGCCGGGTCACTACGTATTGAAGGTCTTTGTGCTTTCTAGTTGATAGCTAGTGTTCCCAAACCATTGTTACCCCCTTTGACTATCTGTAAATATTGTTGTGAGTTGTCAACGTTGACCTCATGAAGTGACATTCTTTGGTCATGATCAGTGACATATGCATACTTTGGTTGGTCACTGTGCATGGTAGCCACACTGTGCCACTACATATTGAATGTCAATGTACTTGGTAGTCGATAACTAGTATTCACAGACCATTGTTTTCCCCTCTGACCATTTGTGACTCGTGTTATGAGTTGTCAGAGTTGACCACACATAGGGACATTCGTTGGTCATGGTCAGTGACATATGCCTACTTTGGTTGGTCAGTGTACATGGTAGCCACACCGTGCCACTGCTTATTGAAGGTCCTTGTGCTTGCTAGTTGATACCTGGCATTCCCAAACCATCGTTCCCCCCTCTGAACATTTGTGACTCGTATTATGAGTCGTCAATGTTGACCACACACAACGGATTTCTTTGGTCAAAGGCAATACATATGCCTATTTTGGTCGGTCAATGTGAATTGTAGCCACACCGTGCTACTAATTATTGAAGGTCGTTGTCCTTGCTAGTTGAAACCAAATATTCCGAAACCACTGTTTCCCCCTCTCACCATTTGTGACTTGTGTTATGGATTGTGAACGTTGACCACCCATACTGGAATTCTTTGGTCATGGTTAGTGACATATGCCTACTTTGGTTGTTTAGTGTGCATAGTAGCCACACCGTGCCACCACATATTGAGGTTCTTTGTCCTTTCTAGTCGGTACATAGGGTTCCCAAGCCATTGTCTCTCCCTCTGACCATTTGTGACTCGTGTTATGAGTTGTCAATGTTGACCACACATAGTGGAATTAATTGGTTTTAGTCAGTGACGTATGCATCCTTTGCTTGGTCACTGTGCACGCTAGCCACACCGTGCCACTACTTGTTGATGGTATTTGCACTTGCTAGATGATAACCAGTGTTCCCAACCCATTGTTTTCCCCTCTGACCATTTGTGACTCGTGTTATGAGTTTTCAACGTTGACCACACACTGTAAAATTCTGTTGGTCATGGTTACTGGCATATGCCAACTTTGGTTTGTCACTGTACATGGTTGCTTCACCATGTCACTACGTATTGAAGGTCCGTGTGCTTTCTAGTTGATATCTAGTGTTCCCAAACCATTGTTACCCCCTTTTACTATGTGTGACTCTTGTTGTGAGTCGTCAACGTTGACCACATGAAGTTAAATTCTTTGGTCATGGTCAGTGACATATGCATACTTTGGTTGGTCACTGTGCATGGTAGCCACACCGTGCCACTGCATATTGACGGTATTTGTACTTGCTACTTGATAACTAGTATTCACAACCCATTGTTTCCTCCTCTGACCATTTGTGACTCGTGTTATGAGTTGTCAAAGTTGACCACACATAGTGACATTATTTGGTCATGGTCAGTGACATATGCCTACTTTGATTGGTCATTGTACATGGTAGCCACATCGTGCCACTACTCATTGAAGGTCCTTGTGCTTGCTTGTTGGTACCTGGTGTTCCCAAATCATTGTTCTCACCTCTGACCATTTGTGACTCGTATTCTGAGTTGTCAACGTTGACCACACACTCGGATTTCTTTCGTCAAAGGCAGTACATATGCCTATTTTAATCGGTCATTGTGCATGGTAGCCACACCGTGCTACTACTTAATGAAGGTCCTTGTAATTGCTAGTTGAAAACTAATATTCCAAAACCATTGTTTCCCCCTCTGACCATTTGTGACTTGTGTTATGGGTTGTGAACGTTGACCACCCACATTGAAGTTCTTTGGTCATGGTCAGTGACATATGCCTAGTTTGGTTGTTTGGTGTGCATAGTAGTCACACCATGCCAATACGTATTGAAACTCTTTGTCTTTTCTAGTCGATACATAGGGTTCCCAAACTATTTTCTCTCCCTCTGATCATTTCTGACTCGTAGTATGAATTGTGAATGTTGACCACACATAGTGGACCGCTTTTATCATGGTTAGTGATATATGCATCCTTTCATTGGTAACTGTGTACGCTAGCCACACCCTGCCATTACTTGTTGAATTTCTTTGTACTTGCTAGTTGATAACTAGTTTCCCCAACCCATTGTTTCCCCCTCTGACCATTCGTGACTCGTGATATGAGTTTTCAACGTTGACCACACACTGGGAAAATCGTTTGGTCATGGTTAGTGGCATATGCCTACTTTTGTTTGTCGCAGTACATGGTTGCCACGCCGTGTCACTACGTATTGAAGATCTTTGTGCTTTATATGTGATAGCTAGTGTTCTCAAACAATTGTTACCCCCGTTGACTATCTCTGTCTCTTGTTGTGAGATGTCAACGTTGACCACATGAAGTGAAATTCTTTGGTCATGGTCAGTGACGTATGCATATTTTGGTTGGTCAATGTGCATGGTAGCCACAATGTGCCACTACATCTTGAAGGTCTTTCTACTTGCTAGTCGATAGCTAGTATTCACAAACCATGGTTTCCCCCTCTGACCATTTGTGACTCGCGTTATGAGTTGTCAAAGTTGACCACACATAGTGACATTCTTTGGTCATGGTTAGTGACATGTGCCCAGTTTGGTTGTTCGGTGTGCATAGTAGCCACACCGTGCCACCACGTTTTGAAGTTCTTTGTCCTTTCTAGTCAGTACATATGGTTCCCAAACCATTGTCTCTCCCTTTGACCATTTGTTACTCGTGTTATGAGTTGTCAATGTTGACCACACATAGTGGACTTAATTGGTCATAGTCAGTGACGCATGCATCCTTTGGTTGGTCATTGTGCACGCTAGCCACACCGTGCCACTACTTGTTGAAGGTCTTTGTACTTGCTATTTGATAACCAGTGTTCCCAACACATTGTTTCCCCCCTTGACCATTTGTGACTCGTGTTATGAGTTTTCAAATTTGAGCACACACAGTGAAAGTCGTTTGGTCATGGATAGTGGCACATGCCTACTTTGGGTTGTTACTATACATGGTTCCCTCGCCATGTCACTGTGTACTGAAGGTCATTGTACTTTATAGTCGATAGCTGGTGTTCCCAAACCATTGTTTCCCCCCATCTGACCAGTTGTGACTCGTGTTATGAGTTGTCAAAGTGGACCACACATAGTGAAATTCTTTAGTCATGGTCAGTGACATATGCATACTTTGATTGGTCATTGTACATGGTAGCCACATTGTGCCACTTCTCATTGAAGGTCCTTGTTCTTGCTAGTTGATACCTGGTATTCCCAAACCATCGTTCCTCCCTCTGACCATTTGTGACTCGTATTATGAGTTGTGAACGTTGACCACACAAAGCGGATTTCTTTGGTCAAAGGCAGTACATATGCCTAACTTGGTCGGTCATTGTGCATGGTAGCCATACCGTGCTACTACGTATTGAAGGCCCTTGTACTTGCTTGTTGAAAACTAATATTCCAAAACCATTGTTTTCCCCTCTGAAAATTTGTGACTTGTGTTACGGGTTGTGAACGTTGACCACCCATATTGAAGTTCTTTGGTCATGGTCAGTGGCATATGCCTAGATTATCTGTTCGGTGTGCATAATAGCTACACCGTGCCACTACTTATTGAAGTTATTTGTCCTTTCTATTCACTACAGTGGGTTCCCAATCCATTGTCTCCCCCTCTGACCGTTCGTGACTCGTGTTGTGAGTTGTCAATGTTGACCACACATAGTGGACTTCTTTGGTCATAGTGAGTAACGTATGCATCCTTTGGTTGGTCACTGTGCATGCTAGCCACACCATGCCAATACTTGTTGAAGGTCTCTGTACTTGCTAGTTCATAAATAGTCTTCCCAACCCATTGTTTCCCCCTCTGACCATTTGAGACTCGTGTTTTGAGTTTTCAACGTTGACCACGCACTGTGAACTTCGTTTGGTCATGGTTAGTGGCATATGCCTACTTTGGTTTGTCACTGTACATGGTTGCCATGTCGTGTCACTACGTATTGAATGTCTTTGTGCTTTCTAGTTGATAGCTAGTGTTTCCAACCAGTGTCATCCCCTCTGAATATCAGTGACTCTTGTTGTGAGTTGTCAACATTGACCACATGAAGTGAAATGTTTTGGTCATGGTCAGTGACATATGCATAATTTGGGTGGTCACTGTGCATGGTAGCCACACTGTGCAACTACAAATTGAAGGTCTTTGTACTTGCCTGTCGATAACTAGTATTCACAAACCATTGTTTCCCCCTCTGACCATTTGTGACACGTGTTATGAGTTGTCAAAGTTGACCACACATATTGACATTCTTTGGTCATGGTCAGTGACATATGCATACTTTGGTTGGTCACCGTGCATGATAGCCACACTGGCGGCTACATATTGAAGGTCTTTGTACTTTCTAGTCGATAACTAGTATTCACATACCATTGTTTTCCCCTCGGACCATTTGTGACTCGTGTTATGAGTTGTCAAAGTTGACCACACATATTGACATTCTTTGGTCATGGTCAGTGACATATGCATACTTTGGTTGGTCACCGTGCATGATAGCCACACTGGCGGCTACATATTGAAGGTCTTTGTACTTTCTAGTCGATAACTAGTATTCACATACCATTGTTTTCCCCTCGGACCATTTGTGACTCGTGTTATGAGTTGTCAAAGTTGACCACACATATTGACATTCTTTGGTCATGGTCAGTGACATATGCATACTTTGGTTGGTCACCGTGCATGATAGCCACACTGGCGGCTACATATTGAAGGTCTTTGTACTTTCTAGTCGATAACTAGTATTCACATACCATTGTTTTCCCCTCGGACCATTTGTGACTCGTGTTATGAGTTGTCAAAGTTGACCACACATATTGACATTCTTTGGTCATGGTCAGTGACATATGCATACTTTGGTTGGTCACCGTGCATGATAGCCACACTGGCGGCTACATATTGAAGGTCTTTGTACTTTCTAGTCGATAACTAGTATTCACATACCATTGTTTTCCCCTCGGACCATTTGTGACTCGTGTTATGAGTTGTCAAAGTTGACCACACATATTGACATTCTTTGGTCATGGTCAGTGACATATGCCTAGTTTGAGTGTTCGGTGTGCATAGTAGCCACACCGTGCCACCGTGTATTGAAGTTCTTTGCCCTTTATAGTCGATACATATCGTTCCCAAACCATTGTCTCTCCCTCTGACCGTTTGTGACTCGTGTTATGAGTTGTCAATGTTGACCACACATAGTGGACTTGATTGGTCATAGTCAGTGACGTATGCATCATTTGGTTGGTCACTGTGCACGCTCGCCACACGGTGCCAATACTTGTTGAAGGTCTTTGTACTTGCTACTTGACAACCATTGTTCCCAACCCATTGTTTCTCCCTCTGACCAGGTGCGACTCGTGTTATGAGTTTTCAACGTTGACCACACAATGTGAAATTCTATTGGTCAATTTTAGTGGCATATGCCTACTTTGGTTTGTCACAGTACATGGTTGCCACGCTGTGTCAATATGTATTGAAGGTCTTTGTTCTTTCTAGTTGATAGCTAGTGTTTCCAAACCATTGTTACCCCCTCTGACTATCTATGAATCATGTTGTGAGTTGTCAACGTTGACCACATGAAGTGAAATTCTTTGGTCATGGTCTGTGACATATGCATACTTTGGTTGGTCACTGTGCATGGTAGCCATACTGTGCCACTAAATATTGAATGTTATTGTACTTTCTAGTCAATAACTACTACTCACAAACCATTGTTTGCCCCTCTGACCATTTGTGACTTGTGTTATGAGTTGTCAAAGTTGACCACACGTAGTGACATTATTTGGTCATGGTCAGTGACATGTCTCTATGTTGGTCGGTCATTGTCCATGGTAGCCACATCGTGCTACTACTTATTGAAGGTCGTTGTACTTGCTACTTGAAAACTAATATTCCGAAACCACTGTTACCCCTCTGACCATCTGTGACTCGTGTTATGTGTTGTGAATGTTGACCACCCATATTGAAATTCTTTGGTCATGGTTAGTGACATATGCCTAGATTGGTTGTTCGGTGTGCATAGTAGCCACACCGTGCCACTACTTATTGAGGTTATTTGTCCTTTCTAGTCGCTACATAGGGTTCCCAATCCTTTGCCTCTCCCTCTTACCATTTTTTACTCGTATTATGAGTTGTCAATGTTGACCACACATAGTGAACTTATTTGGTCATAGTCAGTGACGTATGCAGCATTTGGTTGGTCACTGTGCACGCTAGCCAAACCGCGCCACTTCTTTTTGAAGTTCTTTGTACTTGCTAGTTGATAACTAGTGTTCTCAACCCATTGTTTCCCCCTCTCACCAGTTGTGACTCGTGGTATGAGTTTTCAACATTGACCACACACTGTGAAATCCATTTGGTCATGGTTAGTGGCATATGCCTACTTTGGTTTGTCACTGTACACGGTTGCCACGCCGTATCACTATGCATTGAAGGTCTTTGTGCTTTCTAGTTGATAGCTAGTGTTCCCAAACTATTGTTACCCCCTTTGACTATGTGTGGCTCTTGTTGAGAGTTGTCAACGTTGACCACCTAAAGTGAAATTCTATGGTCATGGTCAGTGACATATGCATAATTTGGTTGGTCACTGTGTATGGTGGCCACACTGTGCCACTACATATTGATGGTCTTTCTACTTGCTAGTCGATAACTAGTATTCACAACCCATTGTTTCCCCTCTGACCATTTGTGACTCGTGGTAAGAGTTGTCAAAGTTGACCACACACAGTGACACTATTTGGTCATATGCAGTGACATATGCCTACTTTGGTTGGTCATCGTACATGGTAGCCACACCGTGCCACTACTTATTGAAGGTCCTTGTACTTGCTAGTTGATACATGGTGTTCTCAAATCATCGTTCCCCCCTCGGACCATTTGTGACTCGTATTATGAGTTGTCAACGTTGACCAAACATAGCGGATTTCTTTGGTCAAAGGCAGTACATATGCCTACTTTGGTCGGTCATTGTGCATGGTTGCCACCCGGTGCTATTACTCATTGAAGGTTGTTGTACTTGCTAGTTCATAGCTAATATTCCAAAACCATTGTTTCCCCCTCTGACCATTTGTGACTCGTATTATGGGTTGTGAACGTTGACCACTCCTATTGAGATTCGTTGGCCATGGTCAGTGACATATGCCTAGTTTGGTTGTTCGGTGTGCATAGTAGCCACACCGTGCCACTACGTATTGAAAATATTTGTCCTTTCTATTCGATACATAGGATTCCCAAACCATTGTCTCTCCCTCTGATCATTTGTGACATGTGTTATGAGTTGTGAATGTTGACCACACATAGTAGACTTCTTTGGTCATAGTCAGTGACGTATGCATCCTTTGGTTGGTCACTGTGCACGCTAGCCACACCTTGCCACCACTTGTTGAAGGTCTTTGTACTTGCTAATTGATAACTTGTGTTCCCAACCGATTGTTCCCCCCTCTGACCATTTGTGACTCGTGTTATGAGTTTTCAACGTTTACCACACCCTGTTTGGTCATGGTTAGTGGCATATGCCTACTTTGGTTTGACACTGTACATGGTTGCCATGCCGTGTCACTACGTATTGAAGGTCTTTGTGCTTTCTAGTTGATAGCTAGTATTCCCAAACCATTGTTACCCCCCTTGACTATTTGTAACAATTGTTGTGAGTTGTCAACGTTGACCACATGAAGTGACATTATTTGGTCATGATCAGTGACATATGCATACTTTGGTTGGTCACTGTGCATGGTAGCCACACTGTGCCACTACATATTGAAGATCATTGTACTTGCTAGTCAATAACTAGTATTCACAGACCATTGTTTTCCCCTCCGACCATTTGTGACTCGTGTTATGAGTTGTCAGAGTTGACCACACATAGGGACATTCTTTGGTCATGGTCAGTGACATATGCCTACTTTGGTTGGTCATTGTACGTGGTAGCCACACCGTGCCACTACTTATTGAAGGTCCTTCTGCTTGCTAGTTGATACCTCGCGTTCCCAAACCATCGTTCCCCCCTCTGACCATTTGTGACTCGTATTATGAGTTGTCAACGTTGACCACACACAACGGATTTCTTTGGTCAAAGGGAGTACATATGCCTACTTTCGTCGGTCATTGTGCATGGTAGCCACACCGTGCTACTAATTATTGAAGGTCGTTGTCCTTGCTAGTTGAAAACAAATATTCTGAAACCACTGTTTCCCCCCTCTCACCATTTGTGACTCGTGTTATGGGTTGTGAACGTTGACCACCCATACAGGAATTCTTTGGTCATGGTTAGTGACATATGCCTAGTTTGGTTGTTCAGTGTGCATAGCAGCCACACCGTGCCACCACGTATTGAAGTACTTTGTCCTTTCTAGTCGATACATAGGGTTCCCAAACCATTGTCTCTCCCTCTGACCATTTGTGACTCGTGTTCTGAGTTGTCAATGTTGACCACACATAGTGGACTCAATCGGTCATAGTCAGTGACGTATGCATCCTTTGCTTGGTCACTGTGCACGCTAGCCACAGCGTGCCACTACTTGTTGATGGTCTTTGTACTTGCTAGTTGAAAACCAGTGTTCCCGCCCCATTGTTTCCCCCCTCTGACCATTTGTGACTCGTGTTATGAGTTGTCAACGTTGACCACACACTGTGAAATTCTGTTGGTCATGGTTAGTGGCATATGCCAACTTTGGTTTGTCACTGGACATGGTTGCCTCGCCATGTCACTACGTATTGAAGGTCTTTGTGCTTTCTAGTTGATACCCAGTGTTCCCAAACCATTGTTACCCCATTTGACTATGTGTGACCCTTGTTGTGAGTTGTCAACGTTGACCACATGAAGTGAAATTCTTTGGTCATGGTTAGTGACATATGCATACCTTGGTTGGTCACTGTACATGGTAGCCACACTGTGCCACTACATATTGACGGTATTTGTACTTACTACTTGATAACCAGTATTCACAACCCATTGTTTCCCCCTCTGACCATTTGTGACTCGTGTTATGAGTTGTCAAAGTTGACCACACATAGTGACATTCTTTGGTCATGGTCAGTGACATATGCCTACTTTGATTGGTCATTGTACATGGTAGCCACATCGTGCCACTTTTCATTGAAGGTCCTTGTACTTGCTAGATGATACCTGGTGTTCCCAAACCATCGTTCTCGCCTCTGACCATTTGTGACTCGTGTTATGAGTTGTCAAAGTTGACCACACATAGTGACATTCTTTGGTCATGGTCAGTGACATATGCCTACTTTGATTGGTCATTGTACATGGTAGCCACATCGTGCCACTTTTCATTGAAGGTCCTTGTACTTGCTAGATGATACCTGGTGTTCCCAAACCATCGTTCTCGCCTCTGACCATTTGTGACTCATATTCTGCGTTGTCAACGTTGACCACACACTCGGATTTCTTTGGTCAAAGGCAGTACATATGCCTACTTTGGT
The DNA here is from genome assembly GCA_023375785.1 of Penium margaritaceum. Lineage (NCBI taxonomy): Eukaryota > Viridiplantae > Streptophyta > Zygnematophyceae > Desmidiales > Peniaceae > Penium > Penium margaritaceum. Next base: position 93,238 of record SZWC01009262.1, on the reverse strand, counting down.
TGGTCATTGTGCATGGTAGCCACACCGTGCTACTACTTAATGAAGGTCGATGTACTTGCTAGGTGAAAACTAATATTCCAAAACCATTGTTTCCCCCTCTGACCATTTGTGACTTGTGTTATGGGTTGTGAACGTTGACCACCCATATTGAGGTTCTTTGGTCATGGTCAGTGACATATGCCTGGTTTGGTTGTTCGGTGTGCATAGTAGCTTACCATGCCACTACGTATTGAAGCTCTTTGTCGTTTCTAATCGATACATAGGGTTCCCAAACCATTGTCTCTCCATCTGACCATTTCTGAGTCATGGTATGAATTGTGAACGTTGACCACACATAGTGGACCTCTTTGATCATGGTTAGTGATGTATGCATCCTTTGATTGGTCACTGTGCACGCTACCCACACCGTGCCACTACTTGTTGAATTTCTTTGTACTTGCTAGTTAATAACAAGTGTCCCCAACCCATTGTTTCCCCCTCTGAACATTTGTGACTCGTGATATGAGTTTTCAACGTTGACCACACACTGTGAAACTCGTTTGGTCATGGTTAGTGGCATATGCCTACTTTCGTTTATCACTGTACACGGTTGCCAAGCCGTGTCACTACGCATTGAAGGTCTTTGTGCTTTCTAGTTGATAGCTAGTGTTCCCAAACAATTGTTACCCCCTTTGACTATGTGTGACTCTTGTTGAGATTTGTCAACGTTGACCACCTAAAGTGAGATTCTTTGGTCATGGTCAGTGACATATGCATACTTTGGTTGGTCATTGTGTATGGTAGCAACACTGTGCCACTACATATTGATGGTCTTTCTACTTGCTACTCCATAACTTGTATTCACAAACCATTGTTTCCCCCTCTAACAATTTGTGACTCTTGGTAAGAGTTATCAAAGTTGACCAAAAATAGTGACATTATTTGGTCATATTCAGTTACATATGCCTACTTTGGTTGGTCATCGTAAAAGGTAGCCACACCGTGCCACTACTTATTGAAGGTCCTTGTGCTTGCTAGTTGGTACCTGGTGTTCCCAAACCATCGGTCCACCCTCTGACCATTTGTGACTCGTATTATGAGTTGTCAACGTTGACCATACATAGCGGATTTCTTTGCTCAAAGGCAGTACATATGCCTACTTTGGTCGGTCATTGTGCATGGTTGCCACACCGTGCTACTACTTTCTGAAGGTCGTTGTACTTGCTAGTTGATAGCTAATATTAGAAAACCATGGTTTCCCCCTCTCACCATTTGTGACTCGTGTTATGGGTTGTGAACGTTGACCACTCATATTGAAATTCGTTGGCCATGGTCAGTGACATATGCCTAGTTTGGTTGTTCGGTGTGCATAGTAGCCACACCGTGCCACTACGTATTGAAAATATTTGTCCTTTCTATTTGCTACATAGGGT
>SZWC01009262.1:65978-91496 GCA_023375785.1 Penium margaritaceum | reverse complement strand
TGAGTTGTGAACATTGACCACATGAAGTTAGATTCTTTGGTCATGGTCAGTGACATATGCATATTTTGGTTGATAACTATGCATGGTAGTCAAACTGTGCCACTGCATATTCAAGGCCTTTGTACTTGTTAGTCGATAACTAGAATTCACAAACCATTGTTTCCCCCTATGACCATTTGTGACTCGTGTTATGAGTTGTCAAAGTTGACCACACATAGTGACATTCTTTGGTCATGGTCAGTGACATATGCCTACTTTAATCGGTCATTGTGCATGGTAGCCACACCGTGCTACTACTTATTGAAGGTTGTTGTACTTGCTAGTTGAATGCTAATAAAACGGAACCATTATTTCCCCCTCTAACCATTTGTGACTCGTGGTATGGGTTGTGAACATTGACCACCCATATTGATATTTTTTGGTCTTAGTCGGTGACATATGCCTAGTTTGGCTGGTTGGTGTGCATAGTAGCCACACTGTGCCACTACTTATTGAAGTTATTTGTCCTTTCTAGTTCCTACATAGGGTTCCCAAATTATTGTCTCTCCATCTGACCATTTTTTACGCGTGTTATGTAATGTCAATGTTGACCACACATAGTGGACTTCTTTGGTCATAGTCAGAGACGTATGTTTCCTTTTGGTTGGTCACTTTTCACGCTAGCCACGCCGTGCCACTACTTGTTGAAGATCTTTGCACTTGCTAGTTGATAACTAGTGTTCCCAATCCATTGTTTCCCCATCTGACCATTTGTGCCTCGTCTTATGAGTTTTCAACGTTGACCACACACTGTGAAATTCGTTTGGTCATGGTTAGTGGCATATGCCTACTTTGGTTTGTCACCGTACATGGTTGCCACGTCGTGTCACTACATATTGAAGTTCTTTGTGCTTTCTAGTTGATAGATAGTATTCCCAAACCATTGTTACCCCCTCTCACTATCTGTGACTCTTGTTGTGAGTTGTCGGCGTTGACCACATGAAGTGAAATTCTTTGGTCATGGTCAGTGACATATGCATACTTTGGTTGGTCACTGTGCATGGTAGCCACACTGTACCACTACATATTAATGGTCTTTCTACTTGCTAGTCGATAACTAGTAGTCACAAACCAATGTTCCCCCCTCTGGCCATTTGTGACTTGTGTTATGAGTTGTCAAAGTTAACCACACATAGTGACATTCTTTGGTAATGGTCAGTGACATATGCCTACTTTGTTTGGCCATTGTAGATGGTAGCCACACCGTGCCACTGCTTATTGAAGGTCCTTGTGCTTGCTAGTTGATACCTGGTGTTCCCTAACCATCGTTCCCCCTCTGACCATTTGTGATTCGTATTATACGCTGTCAACGTTGACCAAACACAGCAGATTTCATTGGTCAAAGGCAGTACATATGCCTACTTTGATCGGTCATTGTGCATGGTAGCCACACCGTGCTACAAATTATTGAATGTCATTGTCATTGCCAGTTGAAAACTAATATTCTGAAACCATTGTTTCCCCCTCTTACCATTTGTGACTCGTGTTATGGGTTGTGAACGTTGCCCACCCATACTGAAATTAGTTGGTCATGGTGAGTGACATGTGACTAGTTTGGTTGTTCGATGTGCATAGTAGCCACACCGTGCCACCAGGTATTGAAGTTCTTTGTCCTTTCTAGTAAATACATAGGGTTCCCAAACCATTGACTCTCCCTCTGACCATTTGTGACTCGTGTTATGAGTTGTCAATGTTGACCACACATAGTGACCTTCTTTGGTCATAGTAAGTGACGTATGCATCCTTTGGGTGGTCACTCTGCACGCTAGCCACACCGTGCCACTACGTGGTGAAGACCTTTGTATTTGCTAGTTGGTGACTAGTCTTCCAAACCCATTGTTTCCCCCTCTGACCATTGGTGACTCGTCTTATGAGTTTTCAACGTTGACCACACACTGTGAAATTCTGTTGGTCATGGTTTGTGGCATATGCATACTTTGGTTTGTCACTGTACATGGTTGCCACGCCGTGTCACTATGTATTGAAGGTCTTTGTGCTTTCTACTTGACAGTTAGTGTTCCCAAACCATTGTTACTCCCTCTGACTATCTGCGACTCTTGTTGTGAGTTGTCGGTGTTGACCACATGAAGTGAAATTCTTTGGTCATGGTCAGTGACATATGCATACTTTGGTTGGTCACTGTGCATGGTAGCCACACTGTGCCACTACATATTGAATGTCTTTGTACTTGTAACAAAGTAACTAAACAATCATCACACATCATTGTTTCCCCCTCCGACCATTTGTGACTCGTGTTATGAGTTGTCAAAGTTGACCACACATAGTGACATTCTTTGGTCATGATCAGTGTCATATGCCTACTTTGGTTGGTCATTGTACATGGTAGCCACATCGTGCCACTACTTATTGAAGGTCCTTGTACATGCTAGTATATACCTGGTGTTCCCAACCCATCGTTCCCCACTCTGACCATTTGTGACTCGTATTATGAGTTGTCAACCTTGTCCACACACAGCGAATTTCTGTGGTCTAAGGTAGTACATATGCCTACTTTGGTCGGTCATTGTGCATGGTAGCCACACCATGCTACTTATTGTTTAAGGTCGCTGCCCTTGCTAGATAAAAACTAGTACTCCAAAACCATTGTTTCCCCCTGACCATTTGTGACACGTGTTATGGGTTGTGAACGTTGACCGACCATACTGAAATTCGTTGGTCATGGTCAGTGACATGTGCCCAGTTTGGTTGTTCGGTGTGCATAGTAGCCACACCGTGCCACCACGTTTTGAAGTTCTTTGTCCTTTCTAGTCAGTACATATGGTTCCCAAACCATTGTCTCTCCCTTTGACCATTTGTGACTCGTGTTATGAGTTGTCAATGTTGACCACACATAGTGGACTTAATTGGTCATAGTCAGTGACGCATGCATCCTTTGGTTGGTCATTGTGCACGCTAGCCACACCGTGCCACTACTTGTTGAAGGTCTTTGTACTTGCTATTTGATAGCCAGTGTTCCCAACACATTGTTTCCCCCCTTGACCATTTGTGCCTCGTGTTATGAGTTTTCAAATTTGAGCACACACAGTGAAAGTCGTTTGGTCATGGATAGTGGCACATGCCTACTTTGGGTTGTCACTATACATGGTTGCCTCGCCATGTCACTGTGTACTGAAGGTCATTGTACTTTATAGTCGATAGCTGGTGTTCCCAAACCATTGTTTCCCCCCATCTGACCAGTTGTGACTCGTGTTATGAGTTGTCAAAGTGGACCACACATAGTGACATTCTTTAGTCATGGTCAGTGACATATGCATACTTTGATTGGTCATTGTACATGGTAGCCACATTGTGCCACTTCTCATTGAAGGTCTTTGTTCTTGCTAGTTGATACCTGGTATTCCCAAACCATTGTTCCTCCCTCTGACCATTTGTGACTCGTATTGTGAGTTGTGAACGTTGACCACACAAAGCGGATTTCTTTGGTCAAAGGCAGTACATATGCCTAACTTGGTCGGTCATTGTGCATGGTAGCCATACCGTGCTACTACGTACTGAAGGCCCTTGTACTTGCTAGTTGAAAACTAATATTCCAAAACCATTGTTTTCCCCTCTGACAATTTGTGACTTGTGTTACGGGTTGTGAACGTTGACCACCCATATTGAAGTTCTTTGGTCATGGTCAGTGGCATATGCCTAGTTTATCTGTTCGGTGTGCATATTAGCCACACCGTGCCACTACTTATTGAAGTTATTTGTCCTTTCTATTCACTATAGTGGGTTCCCAATCCATTGTCTCCCCCTCTGACCGTTTGTGACTCGTGTTGTGAGTTGTAAATGTTGACCACACATAGTGGACTTCTTTGGTCATAGTGAGTAACGTATGCATCCTTCGGTTGGTCACTGTGCACGCTAGCCACACCATGCCAATACTTGTTGAAGGTCTCTGTACTTGCTAGTTCATAAATAGTCTTCCCAACCCATTGTTTCCCCCTCTGACCATTTGAGACTCGTGTTTTGAGTTTTCAACGTTGACCACGCACTGTGAACTTCGTTTGGTCATGGTTAGTGGCATATGCCTACTTTGGTTTGTCACTGTACATGGTTGCCATGTCGTGTCACTACGTATTGAACGTCTTTGTGCTTTCTAGTTGATAGCTAGTGTTTCCAACCATTGTTACCCCCTCTGAATATCAGTGACTCTTGTTGTGAGTTGTCAACATTGACCACATGAAGTGAAATGTTTTGGTCATGGTCAGTGACATATGCATAATTTGGGTGGTTACTGTGCATGGTATCCACACTGTGCAACTACAAATTGAAGGTCTTTGTACTTGCTTGTCGATAACTAGTATTCACAAACCATTGTTTCCCCCTCTGACCATTTGTGACACGTGTTATGAGTTGTCAAAGTTGACCACACATATTGACATTCTTTGGTCATGGTCAGTGACATATGCCTACTTTGGTCGGTTGTTGTACATGGTAGCCACACCGTGCCACTACTTATTGAAGGTCTTTGTGCTTGCCACCTTGTGTTTCCAAACCATCATTCCCATATTTAAATTATTTGGTCATGGTCAGTGACATATGCATAATTTGGGTGGTTACTGTGCATGGTATCCACACTGTGCAACTACAAATTGAAGGTCTTTGTACTTGCTAGTTGATAGCTAATATTAGAAAACCATGGTTTCCCCCTCTCACCATTTGTGACTCGTGTTATGAGTTGTCAAAGTTGACCACACATATTGACATTCTTTGGTCATGGTCAGTGACATATGCATACTTTGGTTGGTCACCGTGCATGATAGCCACACTGGCGGCTACATATTGAAGGTCTTTGTACTTTCTAGTCGATAACTAGTATTCACATACCATTGTTTCCCCCTCGGACCATTTGTGACTCGTGTTATGAGTTGTCAAAGTTGACCACACATAGTGACATTCTTTAGTAATGATCAGTGACATATGCCTACTTTGGTTGGTCATTGTACATGGTAGTCAAACCGTGCCACTACTTATTGAAGGTCCTTGTGCTTGCTAGTTGATACCTGGTGTTCCCAAACCATCGTTCCCCCCTCTGACCTTTTGTGACTCACATTATGAGTTGTCAACGTTGACTGTACACAATGGATTTCTTTGGTCAAAGACAGTACATATGCCTACTTTGGTCGGTCATTGTGCATGGTAGCCACACCGTGCTACTAGTTATTGAAGGTCGTTGTCCTTGCTAGTTGAAAACTAATAGTCTGAAACCATTGTTTCCCCCTCTGACCATTTGTGACTCGTGTTGTGGGTTGTGAACGTTGAACACCCATACTGAAATGCTTTTGTCATGGTTAGTGACATATGCCTAGTTTGGCTGTTCAGTGTGCATAGTAGCCACACCGTGCCACCGTGTATTGAAGTTCTTTGCCCTTTATAGTCGATACATATCGTTCCCAAACCATTGTCTCTCCCTCTGACCGTTTGTGACTCGTGTTATGAGTTGTCAATGTTGACCACACATAGTGGACTTAATTGGTCATAGTCAGTGACGTATGCATCCTTTGGTTGGTCACTGTGCACGCTGGCCACACTGTGCCAATACTTGTTGAAGGTCTTTGTACTTGCTACTTTACAACCATTGTTCCCAACCCATTGTTTCTCCCTCAGACCAGGTGCGACTCGTGTTATGAGTTTTCAACGTTGACCACACAATGTGAAATTCTATTGGTCATTTTTAGTGGCATATGCCTACTTTGGTTTGTCACAGTACATGGTTGCCACGTTGTGTCACTATGTATTGAAGGTCTTTGTGCTTTCTAGTTGATAGCTAGTGTTTCCAAACCATTGTTACCCCCTCTGACTATCTATGACTCCTGTTGTGAGCTGTCAACGTTGACCACATGAAGTGAAATTCTTTGGTCATGGTCTGTGACATATGCATACTTTGGTTGGTCACTGTGCATGGTAGCCATACTGTGCCACTAAATATTGAATGTTATTGTACTTGCTAGTCAATAACTACTATTCACAAACCATTGATTGCCCCTCTGACCATTTGTGACTTGTGTTATGAGTTGTCAAAGTTGACCACACGTAGTGACATTATTTGGTCATGGTCAGTGACATGTCTCTATGTTGGTCGGTCATTGTCCATGGTAGCCACATCGTGCTACTACTTATTGAAGGTCGTTGTACTTGCTACTTGAAAACTAATATTCCGAAACCAGTGTTCCCCCTCTGACCATCTGTGACTCGTGTTATGTGTTGTGAATGTTGACCACCCATATTAAAATTCTTTGGTCATGGTTAGTGACATATGCCTAGATTGGTTGTTCGGTGTGCATAGTAGCCACACCGTGCCACTACTTATTGAGGTTATTTGTCCTTTCTAGTCGCTACATAGGGTTCCCAATCCTTTGCCTCTCCCTCTCACCATTTTTGACTCGTATTATGAGTTGTCAATGTTGACCACACATAGTGAACTTATTTGGTCATAGTCAGTGACGTATGCAGCATTTGGTTGGTCACTGTGCACGCTAGCCAAACCGCGCCACTACTTTTTGAAGTTCTTTGTACTTGCTAGTTGATAACTAGTGTTCTCAACCCATTGTTTCCCCCTCTGACCAGTTGTGACTCGTGGTATGAGTTTTCAACATTGACCACACACTGTGAAATCCATTTGGTCATGGTTAGTGGCATATGCCTACTTTGGTTTGTCACTGTACACGGTTGCCACGCCGTATCACTATGCATTGAAGGTCTTTGTGCTTTCTAGTTGATAGCTAGTGTTCCCAAACTATTGTTACCCCCTTTGACTATGTGTGGCTCTTGTTGAGAGTTGTCAACGTTGACCACCTAAAGTGAAATTCTATGGTCATGGTCAGTGACATATGCATAATTTGGTTGGTCACTGTGTATGGTAGCCACACTGTGCCACTACATATTGATGGTCTTTCTACTTGCTAGTCGATAACTAGTATTCACAACCCATTGTTTCCCCTCTGACCATTTGTGACTCGTGGTAAGAGTTGTCAAAGTTGACCACACACAGTGACACTATTTGGTCATATGCAGAGACATATGCCTACTTTGGTTGGTCATCGTACATGGTAGCCACACCATGCCACTACTTATTGAAGGTCCTTGTACTTGCTAGTTGATACATGGTGTTCCCAAACCATCGTTCCCCCCTCGGACCATTTGTGACTCGTATTATGAGTTGTCAACGTTGACCAAACATAGCGGATTTCTTTGGTCAAAGGCAGTACATATGCCTACTTTGGTCGGTCATTGTGCATGGTTGCCACCCGGTGCTATTACTCATTGAAGGTTGTTGTACTTGCTAGTTCATAGCTAATATTCCAAAACCATTGTTTCCCCCTCTGACCATTTGTGACTCGTATTATGGGTTGTGAGCGTTGACCACTCCTATTGAGATTCGTTGGCCATGGTCAGTGACATATGCCTAGTTTGGTTGTTCGGTGTGCATAGTAGCCACACCGTGCCACTACGTATTGAAAATATTTTTCCTTTCTATTCGATACATAGGATTCCCAAACCATTGTCTCTCCCTCTGACCATTTGTGACATGTGTTATGAGTTGTGAATGTTGACCACACATAGTAGACTTCTTTGGTCATAGTCAGTGACGTATGCATCCTTTGGTTGGTCACTGTGCACGCTAGCCACACCTTGCCACCACTTGTTGAAGGTCTTTGTACTTGCTAATTGATAACTTGTGTTCCCAACCGATTGTTCCCCCCTCTGACCATTTGTGACTCGTGTTATGAGTTTTCAATGTTTACCACACACTGTTTGGTCATGGTTAGTGGCATATGCCTACTTTGGTTTGACACTGTACATGGTTGCCATGCCGTGTCACTACGTATTGAAGGTCTTTGTGCTTTCTAGTTGATAGCTAGTATTCCCAAACCATTGTTACCCCCCTTGACTATTTGTAACTATTGTTGTGAGTTGTCAACGTTGACCACATGAAGTGACATTATTTGGTCATGATCAGTGACATATGCATACTTTGGTTGGTCACTGTGCATGGTAGCCACACTGTGCCACTACATATTGAAGGTCATTGTACTTGCTAGTCGATAACTAGTATTCACAGACCATTGTTTTCCCCTCCGACCATTTGTGACTCGTGTTATGAGTTGTCAGAGTTGACCACACATAGGGACATTCTTTGGTCATGGTCAGTGACATATGCCTACTTTGGTTGGTCATTGTACGTGGTAGCCACACTGTGCCACTACTTATTGAAGGTCCTTATGCTTGCTAGTTGATACCTCGCGTTCCCAAACCATCGTTCCCCCCTCTGACCATTTGTGACTCGTATTATGAGTTGTCAACGTTGACCACACACAACGGATTTCTTTGGTCAAAGGCAGTACATATGCCTACTTTGGTTGGTCATTGTACGTGGTAGCCACACTGTGCCACTACTTATTGAAGGTCCCTATGCTTGCTAGTTGATACCTCGCGTTCCCAAACCATCGTTCCCCCCTCTGACCATTTGTGACTCGTATTATGAGTTGTCAACGTTGACCACACACAACGGATTTCTTTGGTCAAAGGCAGTACATATGCCTACTTTGGTCGGTCATTGTGCATGGTAGCCACACCATGCTACTAATTATTGAAGGTCGTTGTCCTTGCTAGTTGAAAACAAATATTCTGAAACCACTGTTTCCCCCCTCTCACCATTTGTGACTCGTGTTATGGGTTGTGAACGTTGACCACCCATACAGGAATTCTTTTGTCATGGTTAGTGACATATGCCTAGTTTGGTTGTTCAGTGTGCATAGCAGCCACACCGTGCCACCACGTATTGAAGTACTTTGTCCTTTCTAGTCGATACATAGGGTTCCCAAACCATTGTCTCTCCCTCTGACCATTTGTGACTCGTGTTCTGAGTTGTCAATGTTGACCACACATAGTGGACTTAATCGGTCATACTCAGTGACGTATGCATCCTTTGCTTGGTCACTGTGCACGCTAGCCACAGCGTGCCACTACTTGTTGATGGTCTTTGTACTTGCTAGTTGGTAACCAGTGTTCCCACCCCATTGTTTCCCCCCTCTGACCATTTGTGACTCGTGTTATGAGTTGTCAACGTCGACCACACACTGTGATATTCTGTTGGTCATGGTTAGTGGCATATGCCAACTTTGGTTTGTCACTGTACATGGTTGCCTCGCCATGTCACTACGTATTGAAGGTCTTTGTGCTTTCTAGTTGATAGCTAGTGTTCCCAAACCATTGTTACCCCATTTGACTATGTGTGACCCTTGTTGTGAGTTGTCAACGTTGACCACATGAAGTGAAATTCTTTGGTCATGGTCAGTGACATATGCATACCTTGGTTGGTCACTGTACATGGTAGCCACACTGTGCCACTACATATTGACGGTATTTGTACTTACTACTTGATAACCAGTATTCACAACCCATTGTTTCCCCCTATGACCATTTGTGACTCGTGTTATGAGTTGTCAAAGTTGACCACACATAGTGACATTCTTTGGTCATGGTCAGTGACATATGCCTACTTTGATTGGTCATTGTACATGGTAGCCACATCGTGCCACTTTTCATTGAATGTCCTTGTGCTTGCTAGATGATACCTGGTGTTCCCAAACCATCGTTCTCGCCTCTGACCATTTGTGACTCATATTCTGCGTTGTCAACGTTGACCACACACTCGGATTTCTTTGGTCAAAGGCAGTACATATGCCTACTTTGGTTGGTCATTGTGCATGGTAGCTACACCGTGCTACTACTTAATGAAGGTCGTTTTACTTGCTAGTTGAAAACTAATATTCCAAAACCATTGTTTCCTCCTCTGACCATTTGTGACTTGTGTTATGGGTTGTGAACGTTGACCACCCATATTGAAGTTCTTTGGTCATGGTCAGTGACATATGCCTGGTTTGGTTGTTCGGTGTGCATAGTAGCTTACCATGCCACTACGTATTGAAGCTCTTTGTCGTTTCTAATCGATACATAGGGTTCCCAAACCATTGTCTCTCCATCTGACCATTTCTGAGTCATGGTATGAATTGTGAACGTTGACCACACATAGTGGACCGCTTTGATCATGGTTAGTGATGTATGCATCCTTTGATTGGTCACTGTGCACGCTACCCACACCGTGCCACTACTTGTTGAATTTCTTTGTACTTGCTAGTTAATAACAAGTGTCCCCAACCCATTGTTTCCCCCTCTGAACATTTGTGACTCGTGATATGAGTTTTCAACGTTGACCACACACTGTGAAACTCGTTTGGTCATGGTTAGTGGCATATGCCTACTTTGGTTTATCACTGTACACGGTTGCCAAGCCGTGTCACTACGCATTGAAGGTCTTTGTGCTTTCTAGTTGATAGCTAGTGTTCCCAAACAATTGTTACCCCCTTTGACTATGTGTGACTCTTGTTGAGAGTTGTCAACGTTGACCACCTAAAGTGAGATTCTTTGGTCATGGTCAGTGACATATGCATACTTTGGTTGGTCATTGTGTATGGTAGCAACACTGTGCCACTACATATTGATGGTCTTTCTACTTGCTAGTCCATAACTTGTATTCACAAACCATTGTTTCCCCCTCTAGCAATTTGTGACTCTTGGTAAGAGTTATCAAAGTTGACCAAAAATAGTGACATTATTTGGTCATATTCAGTTACATATGCCTACTTTGGTTGGTCATCGTAAAAGGTAGCCACACCGTGCCACTACTTATTGAAGGTCCTTGTGCTTGCTAGTTGATACCTGATGTTCCCAAACCATCGGTCCCCCCTCTGACCATTTGTGACTCGTATTATGAGTTGTCAACGTTGACCATACATAGCGGATTTCTTTGCTCAAAGGCAGTACATATGCCTACTTTGGTCGGTCATTGTGCATGGTTGCCACACCGTGCTACTACTTTCTGAAGGTCGTTGTACTTGCTAGTTGATAGCTAATATTAGAAAACCATGGTTTCCCCCTCTCACCATTTGTGACTCGTGTTATGAGTTGTCAAAGTTGACCACACATAGTGACATTCTTTGGTCATGGTCAGTGACATATGCATATTTTGGTTGATAACTATGCATGGTAGTCAAACTGTGCCACTGCATATTCAAGGTCTTTGTACTTGTTAGTCGATAACTAGAATTCACAAACCATTGTTTCCCCCTATGACCATTTGTGACTCGTGTTATGAGTTGTCAAAGTTGACCACACATAGTGACATTCTTTGGTCATGGTCAGTGACATATGCATATTTTGGTTGATAACTATGCATGGTAGTCAAACTGTGCCACTGCATATTCAAGGTCTTTGTACTTGTTAGTCGATAACTAGAATTCACAAACCATTGTTTCCCCCTATGACCATTTGTGACTCGTGTTATGAGTTGTCAAAGTTGACCACACATAGTGACATTCTTTGGTCATGGTCAGTGACATATGCATATTTTGGTTGATAACTATGCATGGTAGTCAAACTGTGCCACTGCATATTCAAGGTCTTTGTACTTGTTAGTCGATAACTAGAATTCACAAACCATTGTTTCCCCCTATGACCATTTGTGACTCGTGTTATGAGTTGTCAAAGTTGACCACACATAGTGACATTCTTTGGTCATGGTCAGTGACATATGCCTACTTTAATCGGTCATTGTGCATGGTAGCCACGCCGTGCTACTACTTATTGAAGGTCGTTGTACTTGCTAGTTGAATGCTAATAAAACGAAACCATTATTTCCCCCTCTAACCATTTGTGACTCGTGGTATGGGTTGTGAACATTGACCACCCATATTTAAATTTGTTGGTCTTAGTCGGTGACATATGCCTAGTTTGGCTGGTTGGTGTGCATAGTAGCCACACTGTGCCACTACTTATTGAAGTTGTTTGTCCTTTCTAGTTCCTACATAGGGTTCCCATATTATTGTCTCTCCATCTGACCATTTTTTACGCGTGTTATGTGTTGTCAATGTTGACCACACATAGTGGACTTCTTTGGTCATAGTCAAAGACGTATGTTTCCTTTTGGTTGGTCACTTTGCACGCTAGCCACGCCGTGCCACTACTTGTTGAAGATCTTTGTACTTGCTATTTGATAACTAGTGTTCCTAATCCATTGTTTCCCCATCTGACCATTTGTGCCTCGTCTTATGAGTTTTCAACGTTGACCACACACTGTGAAATTCGTTTGGTCATGGTTAGTGGCATATGCCTACTTTGGTTTGTCACCGTACATGGTTGCCACATCGTGTCACTACATATTGAAGTTCTTTGTGCTTTCTAGTTGATAGATAGTATTCCCAAACCATTGTTACCCCCTCTCACTATCTGTGACTCTTGTTGTGAGTTGTCAGCGTTGACCACATGAAGTGAAATTCTTTGGTCATGGTCAGTGACATATGCATACTTTGGTTGGTCACTGTGCATGGTAGCCACACTGTACCACTACATATTAATGGTCTTTCTACTTGCTAGTCGATAACTAGTAGTCACAAGCCAATGTTCCCCCCTCTGGCCATTTGTGACTTGTGTTATGAGTTGTCAAAATCAACCACACATAGTGACATTCTTTGGTAATGGTCAGTGACATATGCCTACTTAGATGGTAGCCACACCGTGCCACTGCTTATTGAAGGTCCTTGTGCTTGCTAGTTGATACCTGGTGTTCCCTAACCATCGTTCCCCCTCTGACCATTTGTGATTCGTATTATACGCTGTCAAAGTTGACCAAACACAGCAGATTTCACTGACCAAACACAGCAGATTTTATGGGTTGTGAACGTTGCCCACCCATACTGAAATTAGTTGGTCATGGTGAGTGACATGTGACTAGTTTGGTTGTTCGATGTGCATAGTAGCCACACCGTGCCACCAGGTATTGAAGTTCTTTGTCCTTTCTAGTAAATACATAGGGTTCCCAAACCATTGACTCTCCCTCTGACCATTGGTGACTCGTGTTATGAGTTGTCAATGTTGACCACACATAGTGACCTTCTTTGGTCATAGTAAGTGACGTATGCATCCTTTGGGTGGTCACTCTGCACACTAGCCACACCGTGCCACTATGTGGTGAAGACCTTTGTATTTGCTAGTTGGTGACTAGTCTTCCAAACCCATTGTTTCCCCCTCTGACCATTGGTGACTCGTCTTATGAGTTTTCAACGTTGACCACACACTGTGAAATTCTGTTGGTCATGGTTTGTGGCATATGCATACTTTGGTTTGTCACTGTACATGGTTGCCACGCTGTGTCACTATGTATTGAAGGTCTTTGTGCTTTCTACTTGATAGTTAGTGTTCACAAACCATTGTTACTCCCTCTGACTATCTGCGACTCTTGTTGTGAGATGTCGGTGTTGACCACATGAAGTGAAATTCTTTGGTCATGGTCAGTGACATATGCATACTTTGGTTGGTCACTGTGCATGGTAGCCACACTGTGCCACTACATATTGAATGTCTTTGTACTTGTAACAAAGTAACTAAACAATCATCACACATCATTGTTTCCCCCTCCGACCATTTGTGACTCGTGTTATGAGTTGTCAAAGTTGACCACACATAGTGACATTCTTTGGTCATGATCAGTGTCATATGCCTACTTTGGTTGGTCATTGTACATGGTAGCCACATCGTGCCACTACTTATTGAAGGTCATTGTACATGCTAGTAGATACCTGGTGTTCCCAACCCATCGTTCCCCACTCTGACCATTTGTGACTCGTATTATGAGTTGTCAACCTTGTCCACACATAGCGAATTTATGTGGTCTAAGGTAGTACATATGCCTACTTTGGTCGGTCATTGTGCATGGTAGCCACACCGTGCTACTAATTGTTTAAGGTCGCTGCCCTTGCTAGATAAAAACTAGTACTCCAAAACCATTGTTTCCCCCTGACCATTTGTGACTCGTGTTATGGGTTGTGAACGTTGACGGACCATACTGAAATTCGTTGGTCATGGTCTGTGACATATGCCTAGTTTGGTTGTTTGGTGTGCATAGTAGCCACACCGTGCCACTATGTATTGAAGTTCTTTGTCCTTTCTAGTCGATACATAGGGTTCCCAAACCATTGTCTCTCCCTTTGACCATTTGTGACTCGTTTTATGAGTTGTCAATGTTGACCACACATAGTGGTAGCCACACTGTGCCACTACATATTGACAGTCTTTGTACTTGCTTGTCAATAACAAGTATTCACAAACCATTGTTTCCCCCTCTGACCATTTGTGACTCGTGTCATGAGTTGTCAAAGTTGACCACACATAGTGACATTCTTTGGTCATGGTCAGTGACATATGCCTACTTTGGTTGGTCATTGTACATGATAGCCACACCGTGCCACTACTTATTCAAGGTCCTTGTGCTTGCTAGTTGATACCTGGCATTCCCAAACCATCGTTCCCCCCTCTGACCATTTGTGACTCGTATTTTGAGTTGTCAATGTTGACCACACACAGCGGCTTTCTTTGGTCAAAGGCAGTACATATGCCTACTTTGGTCGGTCATTGTGCATGGTAGCCACACCGTGCTACTACATATTGAAGGTCGTTGTACTTGATAGTTGAAAACTAATAATCCGAAACCATTGTTTCCCCCTCTGACCATTTGTGATTCGTGTTATGGGTTGTGAACGTTGACCACCATGCTGAAATTCGTTGGTCATGGTCAGTGACATATGTCTAGTTTGGTTGTTCGGTGTACATAGTAGCCACACCGTGCCACCACGTATTGAAGTTCTTTGTCCTTTATAGTCAATACATAGGGTTCCCAAGCCATTGTCTCTCCCTCCGACCATTTGTGACTCGTGTTATGAGTTGTCAATGTTGACCACACATAGTGGACGTCTTTGGTCATAGTCAGTGACGTATGCATCCTTTGGTTGGTCACTGTGCATGCTAGCCACACTGTTCCACTACTTGTTGAAGGTATTTGTACTTGCTAGTTGATAGCTAGTGTTCCCAACCCATTGTTTCCCCATCTGACTATTTGTGACTCATGTTATGCGTTTTCAGCGTTGATCACACACTGTGAAACTGTTTTGGTCACGGTTAGTGGCATATGCCTACTTTGGTTTGTCACTGTACACTTTTGCCACGCCATGTCACTACATATTGAAGGTCTTTTTGCTTCCTAGTTGATAGCTAGTATTCCCAAACCATTGTTACCCCCTTTGACTATGTGTGACTCTTGCTGTGCGTTGTCAACGTTGACCACATGAAGTGAAATTCTTTGGTCATGGTCAGTGACATATGCATACTTTGGTTGGTCACTGTGCATGGTAGCCACACTATGCCACTACATATTGACGGTCTTTGTACTTGCTAGTCCATTACTAGTATTCACAAACCATTGTTTCCCCCTCTGACCATTTGTGACTCGTGTTATGAGTTGTCATAGTTGACCACACATATTGACATTCTTTGGTCATGGTCAGTGACATATGCCTACTTCGGTTGGTCATTGTACATGGTAGCCACACCGTGCCACTACTTATTAAAGGTCCTTGGGCTTACTAGTTGATACCTGGTGTTCCCAAACCATCGTTCCCCCCTTTGACCATCTGTGACTCGTGTTATGGGTTGTGAACATTGACCAACCATATTGAAATTCTTTGGTCATTGTCAGTGACATATGCCTAGTCTGGTTGTTCGGTGTGCATAGTAGCCACACCGTACGACTACTTATTGAAGTTCTTTGTCTTTTCCAGTCACTACATAGGGTTTCTAATCCATTGTCTCTCCCTCTGACCATTTGTGACTCGTGTTATGAGTTGTCAATGTTGACCACACATAGTGGACTTCTTTGGTCATAATCAGTGACGTATGCATCCTTTGGATGGTCACTGTGCATGCTAGCCACACTATGCCACAACTTCCATCCCAACTTCCAACCCAACTTCCAACCCAACGTCCAACCCAACTTCCAACCCAACATCCAACCCAACTTCCAACCCAACTTCCAACCCAACATCCAACTCGACTTCCAACCCAACGTCCAACCCAACTTCCAACCCAACTTCCAACCCAACATCCAACCCAACTCCCATCCCAACTTCCATCCCAACTTCAAACCCAACTTCCATCTCAACTTCTATCCCAACATCCAACCCAACGTCCAACCCAACTTCCAACCCAACTTCCAACCCAACTTCCAACCCAACTTCCAACCGAACTTCCAACCCAACTTCCAACCCAACTGCCAACCCAGCTTCCAACCCAGCTTCCAACCAAACTTTCAAACCTACTTCCAATTTAACTTCCAACCCAACTTCCAACCCAACTTCCAATCCAACTTTCAACCCAACTTTCATCCGAACTTCCATCCCAATTTCCAACCCAACTTCCAAACCAACTGTTTACCCAACTTCCAACCCAACTTCCAACCAAACTTCCAACCCAACTTCGAACCCAACTTCCAACCCAACTTCCAACCCAACTTCCAACCCAATTTCCAATCCAACTGCCAACCCAACGTCCAACCCAACTTCCAACCCAACTTCCAACCCAATTTCCAATCCAACTGCCAACCCAACGTCCAACCCAACTTCCAACCCAACTTCCAACCCAATTTCCAATCCAACTGCCAACCCAACGTCCAACCCAACTTCCAACCCAACTTCCAACCCAATTTCCAATCCAACTGCCAACCCAACGTCCAACCCAACTTCCAACCCAACTTCCAACCCAATTTCCAATCCAACTGCCAACCCAACGTCCAACCCAACTTCCAACCCAACTTCCAACCCAATTTCCAATCCAACTGCCAACCCAACGTCCAACCCAACTTCCAACCCAACTTCCAACCCAATTTCCAATCCAACTGCCAACCCAACGTCCAACCCAACTTCCAACCCAACTTCCAACCCAATTTCCAATCCAACTGCCAACCCAACGTCCAACCCAACTTCCAACCCAACTTCCAACCCAATTTCCAATCCAACTGCCAACCCAACGTCCAACCCAACTTCCAACCCAACTTCCAACCCAATTTCCAATCCAACTGCCAACCCAACGTCCAACCCAACTTCCAACCCAACTTCCAACCCAATTTCCAATCCAACTGCCAACCCAACGTCCAACCCAACTTCCAACCCAACTTCCAACCCAATTTCCAATCCAACTGCCAACCCAACGTCCAACCCAACTTCCAACCCAACTTCCAACCCAATTTCCAATCCAACTGCCAACCCAACGTCCAACCCAACTTCCAACCCAACTTCCAACCCAGCGTCCAACCCGACTTCCATCCCAACTTCCATCCCAACTTCCATCTGAACTTCCATCCCAACATCCAACCCAACTTCCAACCCAACTTCCAACCCGACTTCCAACCCAACTTGTAACACAACTTCTAACTCAACTTCCAACCCAACATCCAACCTAACTTCCAACCCAAATTCCATCCCAGCTTCCATCCTACCTTCCAACCCAACTTCCAACCCAACTTCCAATCCAACTTCCAACCCAACTTCCAACCAAGCTTTCGATTCAACTTTCATCCCCACTTCCATCCCAACTTCAAACCCAACTTCCAACCCGATTTCTAACCCAACTTCCAAGCCAACTTCCAACCCAACCTCCAACTCAACTTTCAACCCAACTTCCAACCGAACTTCCAACCTAGCATCCAACCCAGCTTCCAATCCAACTTTCAACCCAACATCCAACCCAACTTCCAACCCAACTTCCAACCCAACTTCTGCTCCACCTTCCAACCCAACTTCCATCCCAGCTTCCATCCCAACTTCCAATCCAACTTCCAACCCAACTTCCAACCCAACTTCCGGCCCCACTTCCAATCTTTCAATCAATCACTTTCGCGCAAGGTGCTAGTCAAAGACTAACTCCTGGGGCTTGGACCAACGAGTGTCTTCTTTATACTGTTCCTTAGTTGGACATTTCTGTGAGGAGCATCTAAGGCCAGATTGGGTAATTAGAATGAGGAATGAGCCTGGTACATATAGTCCTAGGCCTGGCTTCTAAGGTGTGTGGGTAGTGACACTTTTGGGGTGGTCACTCCACACCACCTCACCAGTCCGCCAATTGGCGCATCCACTGACCGCCAAGTGGCGCACTCTCCACATGCATGGAGAAATGTCTAAGAAATTCCCCTGTGCTAGAAGGTCAAAAAACCTCCTGCGCACATCAAGGCTCGATCGCAGGACCTGTTGTCCCTAANTCCAACATGCTATCCGTTGCGCTACACTTCTGGTGTCTCGCTTGGACTTGCACCACGAACAAGGTTTGGGGGACTTACTCCAAGGGAGCAGTGCATGCCCAACCTGTCCGTCAACCCATAGCAGTGGCCATGGGGCATTGAAGAACAACAATCTCTCCTTTGCACCGTAGGCCACCTGCTGTGGTAGTTTTCTTCGGCATGAACCTGTAGCTCTAGGTTGTGTTTGTGCATGTCAGTTTTTTTTTGGTCTTTAGTTCTCATCTATTGCATCCAGCATGCCGACTCCTCGAGCACCTGCAACATGCAAATCACTGTCTAGCGGCTTTGTCAAGAAGGCCGCAAGCATTTTCTTGGTTGCGACGTGCTCCAGTTCCACGACATCCTTGGCGATAAGGTCACATGAGTAGTGGTACCGAATATCGATGTCCTTTGTACACCAGGAGATCATGTCGTCCTCTGCCATAGCCATGGAACTTTGGTTGTCGATGCGGATGACCGTTGCCTCCTCTTGTGGTGCCTTGATCTCATCAAGCAAACTGCAAAGCCACTCTGTTTCCTTGCACACTTCAGAGAGTGCAATGTACTCCGCCTCAGCAGTAGAAAGCGAGACGCAGTCCTGCTTCCTGCTTGCCCACGAGACCGCACCACCGTTGAGAAGACAAACAAACCCTGAGGTGGACTTCCAGTCATCAATCCGTCCTCCCCAGTCCGCGTCAGTGTAGCATGTCAGCCGCAGCAAGTCTGATCCTTCTAGCCCTCCAAACTGGAGTCCAATGTGCCGAGTCTTTTTGAGGTAGCGAAAAATCCGCTTCACGACTTGCCAATGTTCTGGCCCAGGATTGGCCACAAACCTGCTCACTTGACCCACTGCAAAAGCAATGTCAGGTCGTGTTCCCACCATTGCATACATGAGGCTTCCAACGGCGGACTGGTATGGAATGTTTTGTATCTCCCGCCGGTCTGCCTCGTTGCTTGGTGACATGGAGGAGGAGAGCTTGCAATCGGATGGCATGGGGGTGCTGGCGGGCTTGCAGTCCTCCATGTTGTAGCGCTTCAAGATGTACAATGGGTTGGGAACACTAGTAATCAACTAGCAAGTACAAAGACCTTCAACAAGTACTGGCACGGTGTGGCTAGCGTGCACAGTGACCAACCAAATGATGCATATGTCAGTGACTACGAACAAAGAAGTCCACTGTGTGTGGTCAACATTGACAACTCATAACGCGGGTCACAAATGGTCAGAGGGAGAGACAATGGATAGGGAATCCTATGTATAGACTAGAAAGGACACACAACTTTAATACGTAGTGGCACAGTGTGGCGACAATGCACACCGAACAACCAAACTAGGCATATAACACTGACCATGACCAAAGAATTTCAGTATGGGTGGTCAACGTTCACAGCCCGTAACACGAGTCACAAATGGTCAGAGGGGAAAACAATGGTTCCGGAATATTAGGTTTCATCTAGAAAGTAGAAAGACCTTCAATAAGTAGTAGCACGGTGTGTCTACCATGCACAATGACCGACGAAAGCAGGCATATGTACTGCCTTTGACCAAAGAT
Organism: Penium margaritaceum; assembly: GCA_023375785.1. Taxonomy (NCBI): domain Eukaryota; kingdom Viridiplantae; phylum Streptophyta; class Zygnematophyceae; order Desmidiales; family Peniaceae; genus Penium; species Penium margaritaceum. The sequence continues at coordinate 71,735 of SZWC01009262.1, read as the reverse complement.
ATATGCTGTGTGTGGTCAACGTTGACAACTCACAATACGAGACACAAATGGTCAGAGCGGGAAACAATGGTTTGGGAACACCAGGTGTCAACTAGCAAGCACAGGGCCCTTCAAGAAGTAGTGGCACGGTGTGGCTGCCATGTACAGTGACCAACCAAAGTAGGCACGTGTCACTGACTATGTCCAAAGAATGTCACTATGTGTGGTCAACTTTGACAACTCATAACACGGGTCACAAATGGTCAGAAGGGAAAACAATGGTTTGTGAATACTAGTTACCGATTAGCAAGTACGAAGACCTTCAATATGTAGTGGCACAGTGTGGCTACCATGCACAGTGACCAACCAAAGTATGTATATGTCACTGATCATGACGAAAGAATTTCACTTGATGTGGTCAACGGTGACAACTCACAACAAGAGTCATTGATAGTGAAAGGGGGTAGCAATGGTCTGGGAACATTGGCTATCAACTAGAAAGCACAAAGACCTTCAATACGCAGTGACACAGCGTGGCAACCATGCACAATGACAAATCAAAGTAGGCATATGCCACTAACCATGACCAAAAGAATTTCACAGTGTGTGGTCAACGTTGAAAACTCATAACACAAGTCTCAGATGGCCATAGGAGGAAACAATGGATTGAGACCACTAGTTATCAGCTAGGAAATAAAAATACCTTCAACAAGTAGTGGCACGGTGTGGCTAGTGTGCTTTGTGACCAAGCAAAGATGCATACGTCACTGAATATGACCAAAAAGTCCACTATGTGTGGTCAACATTGACAACTCATAACACGAGTCACAAATGGTCAGATGGAGAGACAATGGTTTGAGAACCCTATGTATGGACTAGAACGGACAGAGAATTTTAATACGTAGTGGCATGGTGTGGCTACTATGTACACCGAATAACCAAACTAGGCATATGTGAATGACCATGACCAAAGAATTTCAGCATGGGTGGTCAACGTCCACAACCCATGACACGAGTCACAAATGGTCAGAGGGTGAAACAATGGTTTTGGAATAATAGTTTTCAACTAGCAAGTACAACGACCTTCAATAAATAGTAGCACGGTGTGGCTACCATGCACAGTGACCGACTAAATTAGGCATATGTACTGCCTTTGACCAAATATATCCTCTGTGTGTGGGCAACGTTGAAAACTCTTAATATGAGTCACAAATGGTCAGAGGGGGGAACAATGGTTTGGGAACACCAGTTATCAACTAGCAAGCACAGGGACCTTCAATAATTAGTGGCTCGGTGTGGCTACCATGTACAATGACCAACCAGAGTAGGCAGGTGTCACTGACTATGACCAAAGAATGTCACTATGTGTGGTCAACTTTGAAAAGTCATAACACAAGTCACAAATGGTCAGAGGGGGAAACAATGGTTTGTGAATACTAGTTATCGATTAGCAAGTACAACAACCTTCAATATGTAGTGGCACAATGTGGCTACCATGCACAATGACCAACCAAAGTATGCATATGTCACTGATCATGACCAAAGAATTTCACTTCATGTGGTCAACGTTGACAACCCACAACAAGAGTCATAGATAGTCAGAGGGGGTAACAATGGGTTGGGAACACTGGCTATCAACTAAAAAACACAAAGACATTCAATACATAGTGACACGGTGTGGCAACCATGGAGAGTGACAACCCAAAGTAGGCATATGCCACTAACCATGACCAAAAGAACTTCACGGTTTGTGGTCAATGTTGAAAACTCATAACACGAGTCACAAATGGTCAGAGAGAGAAAAAATGGGTTGGTAACACCCGTTATCAACTAGCAAGTACAAAGCCCTTCACCAAGTAGTGGCACGGTGTGGCTAGCGTGCACAGGGACCAACCAAAGGACGCATATGTCACTGACTATGACCAAAGAAGTCCACTTTGTGTGGTCAACATTGACAACTCATAACACGAGTCACAAATGGTCAGAGGGGGAGACAATGTGTTGGGAACCCTATGTGTCGACTAGAAAGGACAAATAGCTTCAATATGTAGTGGCACTGTGTGGCTACTATGCACATCGAACAACCAAACTAGGCATATGTCACTGACCAAGACCAAAGAATTTTAGTATGGGTGGTCAACATTCACAACCCATGACACGAGTCACAAATGGCCAGAGGGGGAAACAATGGTTTCGGAATAGTACTTTTCAACTAGCAAGTACAACGATCTTCAAAAAGTAGTAACACGGTGTGGCTACCATGCCGAATGACAGACCAAATTAGGCATATAGACTGCCATTTACCAAGGAAATCCACTTTGTGTGGTCAACGTGGACAACTCATTGTACGAGCTACAAATGGTCAGAGGGGAGACACAATGGTTTGGGAACACCATGTATCAACTAGCAAGCACATGGACCTTCAATAAGTAGTGGCACGGTGTGGCTACCATGCACAATGACCAACCAAAGTAGGCACATGTCACTGACCATGACCACATAATGTGAACTATGTGGTCAACTTTGACAACTCATAACACAAGTCACAACTTGTCAGAGGGGGAAACAATGGTTTGTGAATACTATTTTTCAATTGGCAAGTACAGAGACCTTCAATATGTAGTGGCACAGCGTGGCTAGCATGCACAGTGACCAACCAAGTATGCATCTGTCACTGACCATGACCAAAGAATTTCAGTACATGTGGTCAACGTTGACAACTCACAACAAGAGTCACATATAGTCAGAGGGGGTAGCAATGGTTTGGGAGCACTGGCTATCAACTAGAAAGCACAAAGACCTTCAGTACGTAGTGACACGGCGTGGTAACAATGTATAGTGACAACCCAAAGTAGGCATATGCATATTACCATGACCAAAAGAATTTCAAAGTGTGTGGTCAATGTTAAAACTCATAGGAAGCCGGGTCATGTGCACCACCCCCATGCACACCACCCCCACATGCACCACCCCCATGCACCCCACCCCCATGCACACCACCCCTATGCACACCACCCCCACGTGCAACACCCCCATGCATACCACCCCCATGCACACCACCCCCATGTGCACCACCCCCATGTGCACCATCCCCATGCACACCACCCCCACATGTACCATCCCCATGCACACAGACCTCACCTGCACCACCCCCATGCACACCACCCTCACGTGCACCACCCCCATGCACACCACCCCCACGTGCACCACCCCCATGCAACCCACCTCCACGTGCACCACCCCCATGCACACCACCCCAGCGTGCACACCCTAATGCACACCACCCCACCTGCACCACCCCCATGCATACCATCCCCACGTGCACCACCTCCATGCACACCACCCCCATGTGCACCACCCCCATGTGCACCATCCCCATGCACACCACCCCCACATGTACCATCCCCATGCACACAGACCTCACCTGCACCACCCCCATGCACACCACCCTCACGTGCACCACCCCCATGCACACCACCCCCACGTGCACCACCCCCATGCAACCCACCTCCACGTGCACCACCCCCATGCACACCACCCCAGCGTGCACACCCTAATGCACACCACCCCACCTGCACCACCCCCATGCATACCATCCCCACGTGCACCACCTCCATGCACACCACCCCCATGTGCACCACCCCCATGTGCACCATCCCCATGCACACCACCCCCACATGTACCATCCCCATGCACACAGACCTCACCTGCACCACCCCCATGCACACCACCCTCACGTGCACCACCCCCATGCACACCACCCCCACGTGCACCACCCCCATGCAACCCACCTCCACGTGCACCACCCCCATGCACACCACCCCAGCGTGCACACCCTAATGCACACCACCCCACCTGCACCACCCCCATGCATACCATCCCCACGTGCACCACCTCCATGCACACCACCCCCATGTGCACCACCCCCATGTGCACCATCCCCATGCACACCACCCCCACATGTACCATCCCCATGCACACAGACCTCACCTGCACCACCCCCATGCACACCACCCTCACGTGCACCACCCCCATGCACACCACCCCCACGTGCACCACCCCCATGCAACCCACCTCCACGTGCACCACCCCCATGCACACCACCCCAGCGTGCACACCCTAATGCACACCACCCCACCTGCACCACCCCCATGCATACCATCCCCACGTGCACCACCTCCATGCACACCACCCCCATGTGCACCACCCCCATGTGCACCATCCCCATGCACACCACCCCCACATGTACCATCCCCATGCACACAGACCTCACCTGCACCACCCCCATGCACACCACCCTCACGTGCACCACCCCCATGCACACCACCCCCACGTGCACCACCCCCATGCAACCCACCTCCACGTGCACCACCCCCATGCACACCACCCCAGCGTGCACACCCTAATGCACACCACCCCACCTGCACCACCCCCATGCATACCATCCCCACGTGCACCACCTCCATGCACACCACCCCCATGTGCACCACCCCCATGTGCACCATCCCCATGCACACCACCCCCACATGTACCATCCCCATGCACACAGACCTCACCTGCACCACCCCCATGCACACCACCCTCACGTGCACCACCCCCATGCACACCACCCCCACGTGCACCACCCCCATGCAACCCACCTCCACGTGCACCACCCCCATGCACACCACCCCAGCGTGCACACCCTAATGCACACCACCCCACCTGCACCACCCCCATGCATACCATCCCCACGTGCACCACCTCCATGCACACCACCCCCATGTGCACCACCCCCATGTGCACCATCCCCATGCACACCACCCCCACATGTACCATCCCCATGCACACAGACCTCACCTGCACCACCCCCATGCACACCACCCTCACGTGCACCACCCCCATGCACACCACCCCCACGTGCACCACCCCCATGCAACCCACCTCCACGTGCACCACCCCCATGCACACCACCCCAGCGTGCACACCCTAATGCACACCACCCCACCTGCACCACCCCCATGCATACCATCCCCACGTGCACCACCTCCATGCACACCACCCCCATGTGCACCACCCCCATGTGCACCATCCCCATGCACACCACCCCCACATGTACCATCCCCATGCACACAGACCTCACCTGCACCACCCCCATGCACACCACCCTCACGTGCACCACCCCCATGCACACCACCCCCATGGACACCACCCCATGTGTACCACCCCAAAGCACACCACTTCCACGTACACCACCACCATGCACAACAGCCCCACGTCCACCACCGCCATGTACACCACCCCCACGTGTACCACCATCATGCACCACCCCCACATGCACCACCCGTATGCACACCACCCCCATGCACACCACCTCCACGTGCACCGCCCCAATGCACACCATCCCCATGCACACCACCCCATGTACACCAGCCCCATGTGCACCACCTCCATGCACACCACCCCCATGTACACCACCCCCACGTGCACCACCCCAATGCACACCAACCCCACGTACACCAACCCCATGCACACCATCCCCATGTGCACCAGCCCCATGTACACCACCTCCACCTGCACCACCCCCATGCACATAACCCCCACATGCACCACTCCCATGCACACCATCTCCATGTGGGGTTGGTGTGCTTGGGGATGGTGCACATGGGGGTGGTGCACATGGGGGTGGTGTGCATGGGGGTGGTGTGCATGGGGGTGGTGTGCATGGGGGTGGTGCACCTGATGATGGTGTGCATGGGAGTGGTGTGCATGGGGGTGGTGTGCATGGGGATGGTGCAC
>SZWC01009262.1:44555-62628 GCA_023375785.1 Penium margaritaceum | reverse complement strand
AGAGTTGTGCCAGAGTTGTGCCAGAGTTGTGCCAGAGTTGTGCCAGAGTTGTACCAGAGTTGTGCCAGAGTTGTGCCAGAGTTGTGCCAGAGTTCTCCCAGAGATGTGCCAGAGTTGTGCCAGAGTTATACCAGAGTTGTCCAAGCGTTGTGCCAGAGTTGTGCCAGAGTTGTGCCAGAGTTGTGCCAGAGGTGTGCCATAGTTGTGCCTGAGTTGTGCCATAGTTGTGCCAGAGTTGTGCCAGATTCGTGCCAGATTCGTGCCAGAGTTGTGCCAGAGTTGTGCCAGAGGTGTGCCAGAGCTATGCCGAGTTGTGCGATAGTTGTGCCAGAGTAATACCAGAGTTGTGCAAGAGTTGTGACAGAGTCGTGCCATATATGTGCCAGAGTTGTGCTAGAGTTGTGCCAGAATTCTCCCAGAGTTGTGCCAGAGTTGTGCCAGAGTTGTACCAGAGTTGTGCCAGAGTTGTGCCAGAGTTGTGCGAGAGCTGTGCAATAGTTGTGCCAGCGTTGTGCCAGAGTTCTACCAGAGTTGTGCCAGAGGTGTGCTAGAGTTGTACCATAGTTGTGCCAGAATTGTGCCACAGTTGTGCCATAGTAGTGCCAGAGTTGTGCCAGAGTTGTACCAGAGTTGTGCCATTGTTGTGCCAGAGTCGTGCCAGAGTTGTGCAAGAGTTCTGCCATAGTTGTGGCAGAGTTGTGCCAGAGTTGTGCCAGAGTTATACCAGAGTTCTCCCAGCGGTGTGCCAGAGTTGTGCCAGAGTTGTGCCAGAGTTGTGCCAGAGTTGTGCCAGAGTTGTGCAAGTGTTGTGCCAGAGTTGTGCCAGAGTTGTGGCAGAGTTGTGGCAGAGTTGTGGCAGAGTTGTGGCAGAGTTGTGGCAGAGTTGTGGCAGAGTTGTGGCAGAGTTGTGGCAGAGTTGTGGCAGAGTTGTGGCAGAGTTGTGGCAGAGTTGTGGCAGAGTTGTGGCAGAGTTGTGGCAGAGTTGTGGCAGAGTTGTGGCAGAGTTGTGGCAGAGTTGTGGCAGAGTTGTGGCAGAGTTGTGGCAGAGTTGTGGCAGAGTTGTGGCAGAGTTGTGGCAGAGTTGTGGCAGAGTTGTGGCAGAGTTGTGGCAGAGTTGTGGCAGAGTTGTGGCAGAGTTGTGGCAGAGTTGTGGCAGAGTTGTGGCAGAGTTGTGGCAGAGTTGTGGCAGAGTTGTGGCAGAGTTGTGGCAGAGTTGTGGCAGAGTTGTGGCAGAGTTGTGGCAGAGTTGTGGCAGAGTTGTGGCAGAGTTGTGGCAGAGTTGTGGCAGAGTTGTGGCAGAGTTGTGGCAGAGTTGTGGCAGAGTTGTGGCAGAGTTGTGGCAGAGTTGTGGCAGAGTTGTGGCAGAGTTGTGGCAGAGTTGTGGCAGAGTTGTGGCAGAGTTGTGGCAGAGTTGTGGCAGAGTTGTGGCAGAGTTGTGGCAGAGTTGTGGCAGAGTTGTGGCAGAGTTGTGGCAGAGTTGTGGCAGAGTTGTGGCAGAGTTGTGGCAGAGTTGTGGCAGAGTTGTGGCAGAGTTGTGGCAGAGTTGTGGCAGAGTTGTGGCAGAGTTGTGGCAGAGTTGTGGCAGAGTTGTGGCAGAGTTGTGGCAGAGTTGTGGCAGAGTTGTGGCAGAGTTGTGGCAGAGTTGTGGCAGAGTTGTGGCAGAGTTGTGGCAGAGTTGTGGCAGAGTTGTGGCAGAGTTGTGGCAGAGTTGTGGCAGAGTTGTGGCAGAGTTGTGGCAGAGTTGTGGCAGAGTTGTGGCAGAGTTGTGGCAGAGTTGTGGCAGAGTTGTGGCAGAGTTGTGGCAGAGTTGTGGCAGAGTTGTGGCAGAGTTGTGGCAGAGTTGTGGCAGAGTTGTGGCAGAGTTGTGGCAGAGTTGTGGCAGAGTTGTGGCAGAGTTGTGGCAGAGTTGTGGCAGAGTTGTGGCAGAGTTGTGGCAGAGTTGTGGCAGAGTTGTGGCAGAGTTGTGGCAGAGTTGTGGCAGAGTTGTGGCAGAGTTGTGGCAGAGTTGTGGCAGAGTTGTGGCAGAGTTGTGGCAGAGTTGTGGCAGAGTTGTGGCAGAGTTGTGGCAGAGTTGTGGCAGAGTTGTGGCAGAGTTGTGGCAGAGTTGTGGCAGAGTTGTGGCAGAGTTGTGGCAGAGTTGTGGCAGAGTTGTGGCAGAGTTGTGGCAGAGTTGTGGCAGAGTTGTGCCATAGTTGCGCCAGAGTTGTGCCAGAGTTGTGCCAGCGTTGTGCCAGAGTTGTGCCAGAGTTGTGCCATAGTTGTGCCAGATTTGTGCCAGAGTTGTGTCAGAGGTTTGCCAGAGGTGTGCCTGAGTTGTGCCAGAGTTGTGCCAGAGTTGTACTAGAGTTGTGCAAGAGTTGTGCCAGGGTTATGCGAGAGTTGTGCCAGAGTTATGCCAGACTTGTGCCAGAGTTGTGCCAGATTTGTGCCAGAGTTGTCCCATAGTTGTGCCGGAGTTGTGCCAGAGTTGTGCAATAGTTGTGCCAGAGTTGTGCTATAAACCAAAGTCGGTCATAGAAACCAAACCTGTGTCACAGAAACCAAAGCCGGGTCACACAAACCAAAGCCGGGTCACAAAAACCAAAGCCAGGTGACCGAAACCAAAGCCGGATCACAGTAACCAGAACCAGGTCACAAAAACCAAAGCCATGTCACAGAAACGAAAGCCAAGTGATAGAAACCAAAACCGAGTCACAGAATCCGGAGCCGGGCCACAGCAAACCAAAGCCAGGTCACATAAACCAAAGCTGGGTCACAGAAACCAAAGCCGGGTCAGAGAAACCAAAGCCGGGTCACATAAACAAAAGCTGTGCCTATGGTACGTGGACCTTTGCTCAAGGTACGTGCGCCTGTTCTCAGGGTACCTGCGCCTGTGCCTAGGGTAACTGCGTTTGTGCATAGGGTACCTGCGCCTGTGCCTAGGGTACCTGCGCCTGTGCCTAGGGTGCCTGCGCAAGTGCATAGGGTACCTGCGCCTGTGCCTAGGATACCTGCGCCTGTGCCTAGGGTACCTGCGCCTGTGCATATGGTACATGCGCCTATGCCTAAGGAACCTATGCATGTGCCTAGGGTACGTGGGCCTTTGCTTAGGGTACCTGGGCCTGTGCCTAGGGTACTTACGCCTCTGCCCAGGGTACCTGCACCTGTGCCTAGGGTACCTGCGTCTGTGCCCAGGTTACCTCCGCCTGTGTCGAGGGTACCTGAGCTTGTCCCTAGGGTACCTGCGCATGTGCCTAGTGTACCTGCGCCTGTGCCTATGGTACATGCGCCTGTCCCTATGGTACCTGTGCCTGTGCCTAGGGTACCTATGTCTGTGCCTAGAAAACGTGGGCCTTTGCTTAGGGTACCTGCGCCTGTGCTTAGGGTACTCGCGCCTGTGCCTAGGGTACCTGCGCCTCTGCCTAGGGTACCTGCTCCCCTGCCTATGGTACCTGCGCTTGTGCCTATGGTACCTGTGCATGTGCATACGGTACCTGCGCCTGTGCCTATGGTTCCTGCGCATGTGCCTAGGGTACCTGCGCCTGTGCCTAGGGTACCTGCACCTGTCCCTATGGTACCTGCGCCTGTGCCTAAGATACCTGCGCCTGTGCCTATGGTACCCGCGCCTGTGCTTAGGGTATCTACGCCTGTCCCTAGGGTACCTGCGCCTGTGCCTAGGGTACCCGCGCCTGTGCCTAGGGTACCTGCGCCTGTGCCTAGGTTACCTGCGCCTGTGCCGAGGGTACCTGCGCCTGTGCCTAGGGTACCCGCGCCTGTGCCTAGGGTACCTGCGCCTGTCCCTATGGTACCTGCGCCTGTGCCTAAGATACCTGCGCCTGTGCCTATGGTACCCGCGCCTGTGCTTAGGGTATCTACGCCTGTCCCTAGGGTACCTGCGCCTGTGCCTAGGGTACTCGCGCTTGTGCCTAGGGTACCTGCGCCTGTGCCTAGGGTACCTGCGCCTGTGCCCAGGTTACCTGCGCCTGTGCCTAGGGTACATGTGTCAGGAATATGGGAGCAGCGGAATATGCAGGGGAGCTCGTGGCGCGGAAGCTGCCACGAAGATGCAGAAGGTTGACGGAAGATGACGTCATCGTAGGAACAGAAGTACACGGACAGGGGATGACAGCGCGAAGAGCGGACGCGACGAAGCGCTAAGGATGAGTGATCAAGAGCGACACTTACAGCAATTAAGAGACGTTTGGGACCGAAGCGCGGACGGGAGGACACCGCAGTTCGGGATCCACAGCGAATGATCACTTTGAGATGTGAGAAACGCGAGCGAGGATCTGATGGCAGCTTACGTCCCAATGCACTTTGCGGAACTGATAGATGGTTGAGTGGAGGTGACGATCAAAGTGATGAAAGTGACGAGGCGAGGAACGGCAATTGAACGGAGGTAATGATGATGAAGGAAATTGAGGAGGAATTTACTGAGGCAAATAGAGTACAAGAATCCTACAGCTGTAAGTTCTAGTCCTGGAGATTAGAGTACAAGTGTCTACATCCAATAGGGTGGACGGTGTGAGACGAGAAGCTGGAGCCACCATTGTGCTGCTGCGGCAACTTCTGTGTCTGCGCGGTGCGATGGGGCGGCGCGGCTCCACACCATCTTGTGCTTTTCGGAGTCCTCCCACGTTACGTGGAGGGCGTGCTTCTTCTGCCGATCCTTGGATGTCGCCACGAAGAACAGTCCAGCGAGCAGGGTTGTTGTTGGCACAACTTGCTGGTTGATACGTGATGTTGGGGGTCCGTTGGCGTTGGACGTGGTGTGCTCGGACGGCTGGATGGTCAGACCAGAGAAGCCTGATTGGTTATGCCTTTTGAGCCGTTTGGTCGGCGGGACGCGGGAGGTGAACTGGGATCCGGCTGGCTTTTCCTTTTCCCACGTGGTGGGCGTCCTAGGGAGAGTTGGGTTTCGCCAAGACGAACCTGGTTGAGCCGTGTGGTTCTTGATAAAGATTCTGACAGCCCCCTTCAAGATCACACGGCTCGCAAGAAAGAATCCAAGGAGCGTTCCCAGTTGCTTTTCAGCAGCCCAAGAAGGATGAGGAGATTGAGTGGCAGCAGGTTGCATTTGGAGAGGAAGGTGTGAAGGTTTGCTGCTGGGTAGTTTATCACGGAAGAGACTGGATTTTTCTTGCATACTTTGGAGATACTGTAGGCAGGAGAAAGAAGCAGCTAAAGTGGTGGGGTCCTGCATCCATGTCTTTAAGACCTGTTCGTCCAGGTGCGAAAGAAGGGCTGAATCAGAGATGAGCTCAGAGGGAGGGTGATAGCATAGTGACTGCAGCTGGGTAGTGGTGATAGAGTTCCAGAAGGGTGAAGGTTGTGGTGGAGGCGTGATGCTTTGGAGAGTTGGATGGAGGAGAAAGGACTCAAGTGATGTTGGAAGAGGGGTTGGTTCTGTCAGCAGGCATTCCATCAATGCAGAAGGGTTGAGGGATGATGGCCAGATTGACGCGAGCTGAGACACGGGAGAGATTGCACTTGGGGGTCCTGCACATGGCAGATGGCCTGATGATGGCACTGGTGGGTTTACAGAGATTTCAGCTGCTAGAGCTTCGGGAGCGTTAGATGGCTCTGAAGGCAGATGAGAAGTTGTCTGACAGCTGCAGGACAAGTTTGCCGAGAGAGGAGAAGCAATGCAAGTGGTTGAGTAGAATTTGTCAGTCTGTGATGTTGGAGGAGAGAATGCTGACTGAGAAAAACCAGGAGGAATTGCAGGGGCAGGTGGTAAAACTGTTATGTCTACCGAGGAAGTGAGAGGACCTGGCAGAGTGGATGCCGGTGTAGGGAGAAGGTTGTCAGTAGGCAGTGAAACGAGTGCATTGGAGAGTACATGATTCTCACAGGCAAACTTGGAGTTGGAGATAGTCAAGGTTGAGGTATTATTGGACAGCTGTGCCCGTTTTGGAGGCGTGATGTAGCCATATGTTGTCTTGGTGACACGAGGTGAGCATGGCGAGCGTGATACGGGTTCATTTGCGGAGAGGAGCTTGGTTTGCTGGGCCGGAGGCGTGGTGACAGAGGAAGTGTTCGTCTGCTGCGCGGTGGCGCCGCCAATGGAGGTACCGTAGTTGGGAAGCATGAACTCGTTTAGTTCCTCGCGGGAGAAGATTGGAGTGTCAGAAAAGAGGAGAAGACCCAGGCATTGCACAAGCATTACCCAGGCATTGCCAGACATTGCAAGGCATTGCCCAGGCATTGCCAGATATTGCAAGGCATTTCCAGGCGTTGCCCAGGCATTGCCTGGCATTGCCCAAGCATTGTCACGCATTGTTAGGCATTGCCAGGCATTGCCAGGCACTGGCAAGCATTGCGCAGGCATTGCCAGGCACTGCAAGGCATTGCCAGTCATTGCCGGGCATTGCCATGTATTGCCCAAGCATTGCCACGCATCGCCCAGGCATTGCCAGGCATTGCGAGGCATTTCCAGGCATTGCACAGGCATTGCCCAGGCATTGCTGGGCATTGCCCAAGCATTGCCAGGCATTGCCAGGCCTTTCCTAGGCATTGCCAGACTTTTCCAGGCGTTGCCCAGGAATTGCCACACATTGTCCAGGCATTTCCAAGCATTGCCAGGCATTTTCTGGGCATTGCCAAGCATTGTTAGGCATTGCCAGGCATTGGCAAGCATTGTCTCTGCATTGCCCGGCATTGTCCAGGCATTGCCGGGCACTGCCAGGCATTGCCAGGCATTGCCCTAGCACTGTCAGGAATTGTCCAGGCATTGCCACGCATTGTCCAGGCATTGCACAGGCATTGCCCAGGAATTGCCAGGCATTGCCAGGCATTACCCAGGCATTGCCAGATATTCCCAGGCATTGCCAGGCATTACCCAGGCATTGCCAGGCATTGTCCAAGCATTGCCACGCATTGTTAGGCATTGCCATGCATTGCCAGGCATTGGCAAGCATTGCATAGGCATTGCTAGGCATTGCCAAGCATAGCCAGGTATTGCCAGGCATTGCACAGGCATTGCCAGGAATCGTCTAGGCATTGCCAGGCATTGCCAGGCATTGCAAGGCATTGCCGAACATTGCCCAGACATTGCACAGGCATTGTCCAGGCATTGCCAGGCATTGCCCAGGCATTGCCACGCATTGCCCAGGCATTGACAGGCATTGCCAGGCAATGCCAGGCATTGGCAAGCATTGCCCAGGCGTTGCCTGGCATTGCACGGGCATTTCTAGACATTTCCAGGCGTTGCCAGGCACTGCCAGGCCTTGCCCATGCATTTCCAGGCATTGCCCAGGCATTGGACAGGCATTGCCCAGGTATTGCCAGGCATTGCCAGGCATTGCCCAGGCATTGTTATATATTGCCAGGCATTGCCAGGCATTGCCCAGGCATTGCCAGGCATTGCCCAGGCATTGCCATGCATTGTTAGGTATTGCCAAGCATTGGCATGCATTGGCAAGCATTACCCAGGCATTGCCAGGCATTGCCCAAGTATTGCCAGGCATTGCTAGGCATTGCCCAGGCATTGCACAGGCATTGCCAGGCATTGCCAGACATTGCACAAGCATTACCAAGGCATTACCAAGGCATTACCAAGGCATTGACAGGCATTGCCATGCATTGCCCAGACATTGTTAGATATTGCCAGGCATTGCCAGGCATTTCCTTGCATTGCCCACGCACTGCCACACATTACCCAGGCATTGCCAGGCATTGCCAGGCATTGCCCAAGCATTGCCACGCATTGCCCAGGCAATGCCAGGCATTTCCAGGCATTGTCCAGGCATTTCAAGGCATTGCAAGGCATTGCCAGGCATTGCCCAGGCATTGCCAGGCATTGTCAGGCATTGCTATGCATTGTTAGGCATTGTTAGGCAATGCCCAAGCATTACACAAGCATTGCCCAATAATTGCCAGGCATTGCTAGGCATTGTCAGGCATTGCCCAGGAATTTCCAGGTATTGCCAAGCATTGCCACGCATTGCTATGCATTGCCAAGGCATTGACAGGCATTGCCATGCGTTGCCAGGCATTGCCAGACATTGCAAGGCATTGTTATGCATTGCCCAGCCATTGCCAGCCAAAGCCCAGGCATTGCCAGGCATTGCCTAGGCATTTTCAGGCATTGTCCAGGCATTGCGTGGCATTGACAGTAATTGCCAAGCGTTGCCCAGGCATTGTCAGGCATTGCACAAGCATTGCCAGGCATTGCCACGCCTTGCCTAGGCATTGCCAAGCTTTTCCAGGCATTGCCCAGGCATTGCCACGTATTGTCCAGGCATTGCCAGGCATTGCACAGGCATTGCCATGCATAGTTAGGCATTGCCAGGCATTGCCAGGCACTAGCAAGCATTGCCCGGGCATTGCCTGGCATTGTTTGGGCATTGCCAGGCATTGCCAGGCATTGTCAGGCATTGCCCGGCATTGCCCAGGCATTGCCAGGCATTGCCCGGGCATTGCCAGGCATTGCCCAAGCATTGCTAGGCATTACCAGGTATTGCCCAAGCATTGCCAGGCATTGCTCAGGCATTGCCGAGCATTGCACAGGCAGTGCCTGACATTTTTTGGGCATTGCCAGGCATTGGCAGGCATTGCCAGGCATTGCCAGGCATTCATTGGCATTGCCGAGGCATTGCCAGGCATTGCCACGCATTGCCAAGCATTGCCTGGCATTGCCCAAGCATTGCCAGGCATTGCCAGGCATTGCCCAAGCATTACCAAGCATTGCTTGGCATTGCTAGCCATTGCCAAGCATTGCACATGCATTGCTATGCATTACCATGCATTGCCCAGTCATCGCTTGGCATTGCCCACGCCTTCCCCACGCATGCCCAAGCATTGCTAGGCATTGCCAGTCATTGCCAGGCATTGCCCAGGCATTGCCACGCATTGCCACACACAGCCCAGGCATTGCCATGCATTGCCCAGGCATTTCCAGGCATTGCCCTGGCATTGCCAGGCATTGCCCATGCATTGCCAGGCATTGTTAGGCATTTCCAGGCATTGCCCAGGCATTGCCACGCATTGTTAGGCATTGCCCAGGCATTGCTAGGCATTGCTTGACATTGCCAGGCTTTGACAGGCATTACCCAGGCATTGCGAGGCATTACCCAGGCACTGCCAGGCATTGCCCAGTCATTGATAGGCATTGCCCAAGCATTGCCAAGCATTGCTTGGCATTGCCAGGCATTGTCGAGGCATTTCCCAATTATTTCCGGGCATTGCCTAGCATTGCCAGGCATTGCTAGGCATTGCCTAGGCATTGCCATGCATTGCCATGCATTGCCATGCATTGCCTAGGCATTGTCAGGCATTGCCAGGCATTGCCCAGGCATTGCCAGGCGTTGCCCAGGCATTGCCCAGGCATTGCCAGGCGTTGCCCAAGCATTTCCCATGCATTGCCATGCATTGCTAGGCATTGCCAAGCATTTCCTAGGTATTGCCAGGCATTGCCGGGCATTGCCCAGGCATTGCCAGGCATTGCCAGGCATAACCCAGGCATTGCCAGACATTGTCATGCATTGTCAAGGCATTGCCAGGCATAGTCGAGGCATTGCCAAAACATTGCCACGAATTGTCCAAGCATTGCAAAGCATTGCACAAGCATTGCCAGGGATTGCATAGGTATTGCCCAAGCATTGCTCGGGCATTGCCAGGCATTGCCACGTATTGGCAGGCATTGCCAGGCATTGTCAGGCATAGCCACACATTGCCACGCATTGCCCAGGCATTGCCAGGCATTGCACAGGCATTGCCAGGCATTACCAGGCATTGCCACGTATTTCCCAGGCATTCCGAGACATAGGTATGCATTGCCTAGGCATTTCCAGGCATTGCAAGGCATTACCAAGCTTCGTATTGGCATTGCCAGGCATTGCTATGCATTGCCCAGGCATTGCCAAGCATTTCCAGGCATTGCCACGCATTTCCCACGCATTGCATGGCATGGCCATGCATTGCCCTGGCATTGCCGAGCATTGTCGGGCATTGCCAGGCATTACTAGGCATTGATAGGCATTGCCCAGGTATTGCACAGGCATTGCATAGGCATTGCGAGGAATTGCCAGGCATTGCCCAGGCATTTTCAGGTATTTCCAGGCATTGCCAGGCATTATCCAGGCATTCATAGCATTGCCCAGGCATTGCCAGGCATTGCCACGCATTGCCCCGACATTGCCAGGCATTGTTAAGCATTGTCCAAGCATTGCCTGGCATTGCCCAAACATTTCCAGTCATTGTCCAAGCATTGCCAAGCATTGCACAGGCATTGCCAGGCATTGCCCAGGCATTGCCAGGCGTTGCCCAGGCATTGCCCAGGCATTGCCAGGCGTTGCCCAGGCATTGCCCAGGCATTGCCAGGCGTTGCCCAGGCATTGCCCAGGCATTGCCAGGCGTTGCCCAGGCATTGCCCAGGCATTGCCAGGCGTTGCCCAGGCATTGCCCAGGCATTGCCAGGCGTTGCCCAGGCATTGCCCAGGCATTGCCAGGCATTGCCACGCATTGCCCCGACATTGCCAGGCATTGTTAAGCATTGTCCAAGCATTGCCTGGCATTGCCCAAACATTTCCAGTCATTGTCCAAGCATTGCCAAGCATTGCTCAGTATTGCCAGGTATTACCTAGGCATAGCCCAGGCATTGCTGAGGCATTGCCATGCATTGCCCAGGCATTGCCAGTCATTGCACAGGCATTGCCAGGCATTGCTAGGCATTGCCCAGGCATTCACAAGTATTGCGAGGCATTCTTAGGCATTGCCACGCATTGCCTAGGCATTTTCAGGCATTGCGAGGCATTGCCAAGCATTGTCTAGGCATTGCCAGGCATTGCTAGGCATTGTCCAGGCATTGCCAAGCATTTCCAGGCATTGCCAGGAATTTGCCAGGCATTGCCAGGCATTGCCTGGCATTGCCCTGGCATTGCTAGGCATTGTCAGGCATTGCCAGGCATTGCCAGGCACTGCCATGCATTGCCATGCATTGCACAGGCATCGCCCAGGCATTGCCAGGCATTGCCAGGAATTGCCTAGGCATTGCCAGGCATTACTAGGCATTACCAAAGCATTTCCGATATTTCCAAGGCATTGCCCAGGCATTGCCAGGCATAGCCCAGGCATTGCCAGACATTGTCAAGCATTGTCAAGGCATTGCCAGGCATAGTCGAGGCATTGCCAAAACATTGCCACGCATTGTCCAAGCATTGCCAAGCATTGCACAGGCATTGCCAGGTATTGCATAGGTATTGCCCAAGCATTGCTCGGGCATTGCCAGGCATTGCCACGCATTGGCATGCATTGCCAGGCATTGTCAGGCATAGCCACACATTGCCACGCATTGCCCAGGCATTGCCAGACATTGCACAGGCATTGCCAGGCATTACCAGGCATTGCCAGGCATTGCCCAGGCATTCCGAGACATTGGTATGCATTGCCTAGGCATTTCCAGGCATTGCAAGGCATTGCCAAGCTTCCTCTTGGCATTGCCAGGCATTGCTATGCATTGCCCAGGCATTGCCAAGCATTTCCAGGCATTGCCACGCATTTCCCACGCATTGCATGGCATGGCCATGCATTGCCCTGGCATTGCTGGGCATTGTCGGGCATTGCCAGGCATTACTAGGCATTGCTAGGCATTGCCCAGGTATTGCACAGGCATTGCACAGGCATTGCCAGGAATTGCCAGGCATTGCCCAGGCATTTTCAGGTATTTCCAGGCATTGCCAGGCATTATCCAGGCATTTATAGCATTGCCCAGGCATTGCCAGGCATTGCCACGCATTGCCCCGACATTGCCAGGCATTGTTAAGCATTGTCCAAGCATTGCCTGGCATTGCCCAAACATTTCCAGTCATTGTCCAAGCATTGCCAAGCATTGCTCCGTATTGCCAGGTATTACCTAGGCATAGCCCAGGCATTGCTGAGGCATTGCCATGCATTGCCCAGGCACTGCCAGTCATTGCACAGGCATTGCCAGGCATTGCCAGGCATTGCCCAGGCATTTTCAGGTATTTCCAGGCATTGCCAGGCATTATCGAGGCATTTATAGCATTGCCCAGGCATTGCCAGGCATTGCCACGCATTGCCCCGACATTGCCAGGCATTGTTAAGCATTGTCCAAGCATTGCCTGGCATTGCCCAAACATTTCCAGTCATTGTCCAAGCATTGCCAAGCATTGCTCCGTATTGCCAGGTATTACCTAGGCATAGCCCAGGCATTGCTGAGGCATTGCCATGCATTGCCCAGGCATTGCCAGTCATTGCACAGGCATTGCCAGGCATTGCTAGGCATTGCCCAGGCATTCACAGGTATTGCGAGGCATTCTTAGGCATTGCCACGCATTGCCTAGGCATTGTCAGGCATTGCGAGGCATTGCCAAGCATTGTCTATGCATTGCCAGGCATTGCTAGGCATTGTCCAGGCATTGCCAAGCATTTCCAGGCATTGTCAGGAATTTGCCAGGCATTGCAAGGCATTGCCTGGCATTGCCCTGGCATTGCTAGGCATTGTCAGGCATTGCCAGGCATTGCCAGGCACTGCCATGTATTGCCATGCATTGCAGAGGCATCGCCCAGGCATTGCAAGGCATTGCCAGGAATTGCCTAGGCATTGCCAGGCATTACTAGGCATTACCAAAGCATTTCCGATATTTCCCAGGCATTGCCAGGCATTGCCATGCATTGCACAGACATTGCCAAGCATTATAAGGCATTGCCAGGCATTGCCATGCATTGGCAAGTATTGCGGAGGCATTGCTTGGCATTACCCAGGCATTGCCAAGCATTGCCTGGCATTGTCCACGCATTACCAGGCATTACCCAGCATTGCCAGGGCATTGCCAGGCATTACCAGGCATTGTCCAGGCATTGTCTGGGCATTTGTAGGCATTGCCAGGCATTACCACACGCAACCAACATCTTCCAACTGTCAGGATATCGGACACCAACAGTCTTCCTGCTCCCACTTCCGAGCCAACTGGGGAACAAGCCATCACTCTCCTGGATGCAGAAGAAGTAGTTGTATCGCTCTTCCTCCGTGCCGCATCGCCTCTTATCCCGGCTCTTTCCGCTCGCGTCACTCTCTATCTCTCGTCTCATCCATCATCGTCAGCCTTCGGCGTTCATCTTCACTTGCCTCTGTCATCCCTCCTCCTCCTCACTCCAGTTTCCTCTCCTTCATCAGCCGCCCTACCTCATCTATGCCTCTCCATCATCAGCATCCTCCGCACCGCCTTCACAATCATCATCTTCATCAGCATCATCTCTTCGCGCACGTGGTTCTGCCCCTGCGCCCACTCATCAACCAATCGTTTCCTCCGCTTCTGCATCGCTTTGAGCTCGGCACAAGGATCTGCCCGGACGCATCGCCTTGTTTCGCGACGACCTGCGCCCACGCCAAATATTACTGTCGTACACCTGGTTCTGCCCCTACGTCCACTCATTAATCAATCACTTCCTCCGCTTCCGGAATCGCCTCCAGCTCGGCACAAGGACCCGCCCGGTCACATCGCCTTTTCCGCGACGACCTGCGCCCACGTTGCACCTTCCTTCAGCACACGCGGTTTGCCCTTGCGCCCACTTCATCATCCATCGCTCCTCCGCTATCATCCGCTTCTGCTCTGCACGGCACAAGGATCCGCCCGGTTGCATCGCCTGTTCCGCGACGACCTGCACCCACGCTGAAAACATCCGTCGCACACGAAGTTTCCCCCGTGCGCCCACTCCATCAATCAATCGTTCCTCTCCATCTACATCATCCTCTGCTCGGCACAAGTATCCGCCCGGTCGCATCGCTCGAGTCGCAACGACCTACGCCCATGCCCAAAATCTCACAGCGCACGTGGTTCCATCCCTGCGTCTTGTCAATCATCGCTCGCTCATCCGCTTACGCCTCGTCCGCTCTTTAGTTCAAAAGAGTGTGGCCTATCGCATCATCAGTCTAACAACGACCTCTAGCATCCTTCATCCTCTACCCCGTCACCATCGTCGTCAACAAGTGTCAACCGATGAAACTGAGCATTTCGTGACGAACTGTGACTAAGTCCATGACTTTGTACACAAATCTACAGCCTCAAAGACGTTTGGTCTCTCTGAGACCTGACAAGTCTCAAATCCCTCCCTGTGTCATTCGTCACATATGGCGGCCAGGGAAGGATCAACCCCTCGGCGACGGAGTCTTTGGTGGATGAATGGAAAACCCATCAATCAAGGAATTGGCGAACTCGCTCACAGAATCCCCATTCTCCACTTCAACGATGCAGGCAAAGCCAACTATGATGAGTGGCTTGCTGCACTCAAACTACACGCAGATGTGAGCTTCGGTACCCTTGAACTCTGGGACATCTTCAGCAAACAACGAGAATACTTCCACGTTCACTTCTCCACTCTCAACTTTCAGCAATACTAGAGTAACTACTTCCTCGCCAAATATCAAGCTCTGGTCATCTTATACCTCACCACCGACCATCCATTCCATCCGATTCTTCAGGCGTATGATCCTTGCTCAAGTGACATCTCCAGTTTCATGAGCAACATAAGCCGCGAGTGTAGACTTTGACGAGGACATCGGTGGAGACCAAGTCAACCAGAAAATATCACCTTGGAAGACCTCCCTGAGATCCCATACATGCCTCCCCTTCACCTTCTGCCCAGTCCTCCAGCTCCACCTACATCTTCATCTCACTAAAAGCAGAAATGGTGGAATTGCCTCTAACTCAGGACATGGAACATGCACTGAGTCCGTTTCAAGGGGGATATCGGAATATCTCTATGAAACAGACTCAGTGCAGAAGTACAGTCCGAGAAAATACATTCTCAATAATGGTTCGGGTATCGCCACCGAATCACCTTGACCAACGGGTCTTTGGTCATCTGACCGTTTGGATCCCATTGTCAAGTTATCCCCTAATAAAGTGACATCAGTCACTCGCGTCCGGCTAGCGGAAAGAAGCCGTTATATATAACTCTTTGTCTTGTTCTTACCTTTTATACCGAGGATGTTCATTCCTTCGAGTTAACCGGACCAGTTCTGCCCATCATGTTCCCCTTTGGTTCCGCAGCTTCGCCACCGTGTCTTTGCTCTGCTCGCTCCTCGCACTTCCTGTCTTCGCCAGCCTCTCTCAACGCTTCGCTCTGTCACTCTCGCTCCTTCGCTCACCTCTCACACTCTGCCAAACACCACTCACCTCGCCAGCACTCTCTCTCACGTCAACCTGTCTACATCGACTACCTTGCGTCTCAGCTTCTATCATCTTCGCGACTACCTCCTCATACCGCTTTTGCTTACATCACTCTGTTGACATACGCTTGCATGTCCTGCTACCTCTGCTTTCTTCTGCTGCTGCTGTTCTCGTGTATGCATTATTCTGACATGGATCATGCCTGGCGATGCCTGGCAATGCCTGGGCAATGCTTGGTTAATGCCTGTAGAATGCCTGGCAATGCCTGGGCAATGCCTGGGCAATGCCTGGCAATGCCTGACAATGCTTGGCAAAGCCTGGCAATGCCTAGCAATCCCCGGGCAAAGCCTGGCAATGCCTGGCAATGCTTCGGCAATGCCTGGCAATGCCTAAGCAATGCATGGCAATGCCTAGCGACGTCTCGGCAATGCCAGAGAATGCCTGACAATGCTTGGGCAATGTCTGGTGATGCATGGACAATGCCTGGCAATGACTGGCAATGCCTGGCAATGCCTGGACAATGCTTGGCAATGCCTAGGCAATGCCTGGCAATGCCTGTCAATACCTGGCAATGCCAGGGCAATGCCTGGTAATACCTGGGTAATGCCTGGCAATGCCTAGCAATGCCTCGGCAATCCCTGGCAATGCCTGGACAATGCGTGGCAATGCCTGGCAATGCCTGGCAATACCTGGCAATGCCTGGCAATACCTGGCAATGCGTGGCAATGCCTGTGTAATGCCTGTGCAATGCCTCGGTATTGCCTTCTAATGCCTAATAATGCCTGGCAATGCCTGACAATGCCTGGCAATGCCTAGGAAATTCCCGGGAATGCCTCGAAATGCCTGCAGGTACCCTAGGCACAGGCGCAGGTACCCTAGGTACAGGCGCAGGTACCCCAAGCACAGGCGCATGTACACTAGGAACAGGCGCAGGTACCCTAAGCAAAGGGCCACGTACCCTGGGCACAAACACAAGTACCCAAAGCACAAGCGCAGATACCCTACGGACAGGCGCAAGTATCCTAGGCATAGGCGCAAGTACCCTTGGCACAGGCTCAGGTACTGTAGGGACAGGCGCAGGTACCCTAGGCAGAGGCGTAGGTAACCTGGGCACAGGCGCAGGTACACTAGGCACAGGCACAGGTACCCTAGGCACAGGCGCAGGTACCATCGGCACATGCGTAGGTAACATGGGCACAGGCGCAGTTACCCTTGGTACAGGTGATGTACCCTAGGCACAGGCGCAGGTACTCTAGGGACAGGCGCAGGTACCCTAAGCACAGGCGCAGGTACCCTAGGCACAGGCGCAGGTACCCTAGGCACAGGCGCACGTACCCTATGCACTGGCGCAGGTACCCTAGGTACAGCCGCAGGTATTCTAGGCACATGCGCAAGCACCCTAAGCACCAGCACAGGTACACTAGACACAAGCGCAGGTACCATGGACACAGGCGTAAGTACCCTCGACACAGGCGCAGGTAAACTAGGCACAGGCGCAGGTGCCCTACGCACATGCGCAGGTACCCTATAGGCAAGTGCAAGCACCCTAGGCACAAGCGCAGGTAACCTGGACACTTGCGCAGGTACCCTAGGCACACAATCATGTACCCTAGGCACATGCGCAGGTAACCTGGGCACAGGCGCAGGTACCCTAGGCACAGGCGCAAGTACCCTAGGCACAGGCGCAGATACCCTAGGGACAGGTGCAGATACCCTAAGCACAGGCGCAGGTACCCTATGCACAAGCCCAGGTACCCTAGGCACAGGCGCAGGTACCATAGGGACAGGCGCAAGTACCCTAGGCACAGGCGCAGGTACCCTAGGCACAGGCGTAGGTACCCTACACACAGGCGCAGGTACCCTAGGCACATGCGCAGGTACCCTAGGCACAAGCGCAGGTACCCTAGGCACAGGCGCAGATACCCTAGGCACAGGCGCAGATACCCTAGGCACAGGCGCAGATACCCTAGGCACAGGCGCAGATACCCTAGGCACAGGCGCAGATACCCTAGGCACAGGCGCAGATACCCTAGGCACAGGCGCAGATACCCTAGGCACAGGCGCAGATACCCTAGGGACAGGCGCAGATACCCTAAGCA
Organism: Penium margaritaceum; assembly: GCA_023375785.1. Lineage (NCBI taxonomy): Eukaryota > Viridiplantae > Streptophyta > Zygnematophyceae > Desmidiales > Peniaceae > Penium > Penium margaritaceum. Next base: position 45,416 of record SZWC01009262.1, on the reverse strand, counting down.
CAGGCGCAGGTACCCTATGCACAAGCCCAGGTACCCTAGGCACAGGCGCAGGTACCATAGGGACAGGCGCAAGTACCCTAGGCACAGGCGCAGGTACCCTAGGCACAGGCGTAGGTACCCTACACACAGGCGCAGGTACCCTAGGCACATGCGCATGTACCATAGGCACAAGTGCAGATACCCTAGGCACGGGAGCAGGTACCCCAGGCACAGGCGCAATTACCCTAAGCAAAGGCCAACGTACCCTAGGCACAGGCACAGGTACCCTAGGGGCAGGCGCAGGTACCCTAGGGGCAGGCGTAGGTACCCTAGGCACAGGCGCAGGTACCCTAGGCACATGCGCAGGTACCCTAGGGACAGGCATAGGTACCCCATGCACAGGCGCGGGTGACCTGAGCACAGGCGTAGGTACCCTTGGCACAGGCACATGTACCCTAGGCACAGGCGCAGGTACCCTCGGCAAATGCGCAGGTAACCTGGGCACATGTGCACGTACCCTAGGCACATGCGCAGGTACCCTACGGACAAGCGCAAGTATCCTAGGCATAGGCGCAGGTGCCCTTGGCACAGGCGTAGGTACTGTAGGGACAGGCGTAGGTACCCTAGGCACATGCGTAGGTAACCTGGGCACAGGCGCAGGTACCCTAGGCACAGGCACAGGTACCCTAGGCACAGGCGCAGGTACCCTCAGCACAGGCGTAGGTAACATGGGCACAGGCGCAGTTACCCTTGGCACAGGTGATGTACCCTAGGCAAAGGCGCAGGCACCCTGGGGACAGGCGTAGGTACCCTAAGCACAGGCGCAGATACCCTAGGCACAGGCGCAGGTACCCTAGGCACAGGCGCAGGTACCCTAGGGAT
>SZWC01009262.1:2243-37976 GCA_023375785.1 Penium margaritaceum | reverse complement strand
GCTTTGGTTTTTGTGACCCGGCTTTGGTTTCTGTGACCCCGCTTTGGTTTTTGTGACCTGGCTTTGGTTTCTTTGACCCGGCTTTGGTTATGTGACCTGGCTTTGGTTGCGGTGACCCGGTTTATGTTTATGTGATCCGGCTTTGGATTATGTGACCCGGCTTTGGTTTCAGTGACCCGGCTTTGGTTTCTGTGACCCGGCTTTGGTTTCAATGATTCGGCTTTGGTTTCTGGGACCCGGCATTGGTTTCTGTGATCCGACATTGGTTTCGGTGACCCGGCTTTGGTTTCTGTGACTCGGCTTTGGTTTTTGTGACCCGGCTTTTGTCTCTCTCACCTGGCTTTGGTTTCTGTGACCCGGCTTTGGTTTGTGTGACCCGGCTTTGCTTTTTGTGACCCAGCTTTGTTTTCCGTGACTCGGCTTTCATTCATGTGACCCGGCTTTGGTTTCTGTGACCCGCCTTTGGTTGCTGTGACCCGGCTTTGGTTTTTGTGACCCGGCTTTGGTTTCAATGACCCAGCTTTTTTATGTGACCCGGCTTTGGTTTCTGTGACCTGGCCTTGATTACCTGGCATTGCCCAGGTATTGCCTGGCATTGCCTGGCATTGCCCACGCATTGCCTGGCATTGCCCAGGCATTTCCTGGCATTGCCCAGGCATTGCCAGGCATTGCCAAGCATTGCTAGGCATTGCAAAGGCATTTCCAAGCATTGCCAAGCGTTACCACGCATTGCCCATGAATTGCCAGGCACTGCCCAAACATTGCCAAGACATTGCCAGGCATTGCTAGGCATTGCCAAGCATTGCAAGGCATTGCCCGGCATTGCCAGGCATTGCCCAGGCATTGCCAGGCATTGCCAGGCATATCCCAGGCATTGCCAGGCTTTGCCAGGCATTGCCAGGCATTGCCCAGGCATTACCAGACATTGCCATGCATTGCTAGGCATTGCCAAGCATTGCCCATGCATTACCAGGCATTACCCAAGCATTGCCTAGGCATTGCTGAAGCATTGCCAGGCATTGCCAAGCATTACCAGGCATTTCCATGCATTGCCAGGCATTGCCAGGCATTTCCCAGGCATTGCCAGGCATTGCACATGCATTCCCTGGCATTGCCAGGCATTGCTCAGGCATTCCCAAGCATTGCCAGGCATTGTCCAGGCATTGCCAGGCATTGCCGAGCATTGCCAAGCATTGCACAGGCATTTCCCGGCATTGATAGGCTTTGTCCAGGCATTGCCAAGCATTGTTGGGCATTGCCAGGCATTTCTTAGGCATTGCCTGGCATTGTCAGGTATTGCCGAGCATTACCCAGGCATTGCCAGGCATTGTTAGGTTTTTCCAGGCATTGCCACGCATTTCCAGGCCTTGCGCAGGCATTGCACAGGCATTTTCCAAGGTTTTCTAGGCATTGTCAGGTATTGCCAGGCATTTCCAGGCATTGCCAGGCATTACCCTGTCATTGCCAGGCATTGTCCAGGCATTGCATGGCATTACCATGCATTGCCAGGCATTGCCCAGTCATTGCCAGGCATTGTCCGGGCATTACCAGGCATCGCCAGGCATTGCCAGGCTGTGCCTGGCAATGATTGGACAATGCCTGACAATGCTTGGCAATGCTTGAGTAATGCCTGGGAATGCCTAGGCAATGCCTAGCAATGCCTGAGAAATGCCTGATAATGCATGACAATGTTAGGGCAATGCCTGGTAATGCGTGGGCAATTACTGGCAATGCCTGGCAATGTCTGGCAATGCCTGGACAATGCCTGGCAATGCCTGGGCAATGCCTGGCAATGCCTGGGTAATGCGTCGCAATGCCTGACAATACTTGGCAATGCCTGGCAATCCCTAGGCAATGCTTGGGCAATGCCTAGCAATGCCTAGGCAATGCCTAGCAATGCCTGGGCAATGCCTGAGAATGCCTGACAATGCTAGGGCAATGCCTGGTAATGCGTGGACAAAGCCTGGCAATGACTTGCAATGCCTGGCAATGTGTGGCAATGCCCAAGCATGCTAGGGCATTGCCAGTCATTACCAAGCATTTCGAGGCATTGCCAGGCATTGCCGGGCATTGCCAGGCATTGCACAGGCATTGCCCAGGCTTTGCCAGACTTTTCCCAGGCATTGCCAGGCATTGCCCAGGCATTACTGTGTATTGTCCAGGCAATTCCAGGCATTGCCCAGGCATTTTCAGGCCTTGCCAGGCATTGCCCAGGACTTGCCAAGCATTGTCCATGCATTGCCAGGCATCGCTAGGCATTGCTCAGGCAATGCCAAGCATTGCTAGGCATTGCCCAGGCATTGCCAGGCATTCCTTATGCAGTGCCAGACATTGTCAGGCTTTGCCAATCATTGCCCAGACATTGTATAAGCATTGCACAGGCATTGCCAGGCATTGTCAGGCATTGCCAGGCATTACCCAGGAATTGCGAGGCATTGCAAGGCATTGCCAGTCATTGCCAGGCATTGCCAGGCATTGCCAGTCATTGTCCAGGCATTGCATAGGCATTACCAGGCCTTGTACGGGCATTGCCAAGCATTGCACGGGCATTTCCAGGCATTGTTAGGCATTGCCATGCATTGTCAGGCATTGGCAAGCATTACCGAGGCATTGCCCAGTTATTGCCCGGCATTGCCCAGGCATGCCAGGCATGGTCCAGGCATTACCAGGCATTGCCAAGCATTGCTAGGCATTGCCCAGGCAATTCCAGGCATTGCCAGGCATTACCAGGCATTGCCCACAAAATGCCAGGCATTGCCCAGGAATTGCCAAGCATTGCACGGGCATTCCCAGACATTGCGAGACATTGCCCAGGCATTCCCAAGCATTGCCATGCATTGTCTAGGCATTGCCAGGCATTGCTGGGCATTGCCAAGCGTTGCCCAGGTATTGCCAGGCATTGCTAGGCATTGTCTAGGGATTGCCAAGCATTATTGGGCATTGCCAGGCATTACCAGGCATTACCCTGGCATTGCCAGGCATTGTCGGGCTTTGCCAAGCATTGCCAGGCATTGCCAGGCATTGCCAAGGCATTGCAGAGGCATTGTCCAGGCATTGCCAGGCATTGCCAGGTATTGCCAAGCATTTCTAGGCCTTGCCAGGCATTACCTAGGCATTACCCAGGCATTGCCATGCATTGCCAGGCATTGCCCAAGCATTGCCTGGCATTGCCCGGGCATTACCAGGCATAACCAGGCATTGCCAGGCAATGCCTGGCAATGCCTAGACAATGCCTGGCAATACTTGGCAATGTTTGAGCAATGCCTGGCAATGCCTAGCAATAACTGGGCAATGCATGAGAATGCCTGACAATGCTAGGGCAATGCCTGGTAATGCGTGGGCAATGGCTGGCAATGCCTGGCAGTGCCTGGAAATGCCTTGCAATGCCTGGACAATGCCTGGCAATGCCTGGGCAATGTGTGGCAATGCCTGGGAAATGTGTGGCAATGCCTGACAATGCTTGGCAATGCCTGGTAATGCGTGGCAATCCCTAGGCAATGCCTGGCAATGCCTAGCAATGCCTGGGCAATGCCTAAAAATGTCTGGCAATGCATAGGCAATGCCTAGCAATGCCTGGGCAATGCCTGAGAATACCTGGTAATGCAAGGACAGAGCCTGGGCCCAGGCTTTGCCCATGCATTGCCAGGCATTGCCCAAGCATTACTAGGCGTTGCCCATGCATTGCCAGGCATTTCCCAAGCATTCTGAGGCATTACCAGGCATTTCACATGCATTCCTAGGCATTGCCAGGCATTGCCAAGCATTGTCAAGGTATTGCCAGGCATCGCTAGGCATTGCCCAGGCATTGCCAAGCATTGCCAGGCATTGCCAGGCATTGCCCAGGCATTGTCAGGCATTGCCCAGGCATTGCCAGGCATTGTCAGGCATTGCCAGTCATTGCCGAGGCATTGTATAGGCGTTGTCCAGGCATTGCCAGGCATTGTCAGGCATTGCCAAGCATTACCCAGGGCTTGCCAGGCATTGCGAGGCATTGCAAGGCATTGCCAGGCATTGCCAAGCATTGCCAGGCATTGCCAGGCATTGCCCAGGCATTGTCCAGGCATTGCCCAGGCATTGTCCAGGCATTGCCCAGGCATTACGAGGCTTTGTCCAGGCATTGCCAAGCATTGCACAGGCATTGCCAGGCATTGTTAGGCATTGCCAGGCATTTCCAGGCATTGGCAAGCATTATCGAGGTATTGCCTGGCATTGCCCAGGCATTGCCAGGCATTGCCACGGCATGCCAGGCATTGCCCAGGCATTACCAGGCATTGTCAGGCATTGCTAGGCATTGCCCAGGCATTTCCAGGCATTGCCAGGCATTACTAGGCATTGCCCACAAATGCGAGGCATTGCCCATGCATTGCCAAGACATTGCCAGGCATTACCAGGCATTGCCAAGCGTTACCATGCATTGCCCGGCATTGCCAGGTATTGCCCAGGCATTGCCAAGCATTGCCATGCATAGCCCAGGCATTGCCACGCATTGCCAGGCATTGCCCAGGCATTCCCTGGCATTCCCAAGCATTGCCAGGCATTGCTAGGCATTGCCAGGGATTGCCCAGGCATTACTATTCATTGCCCATGCATTGCCCAGGCATTGCCGAGGCATTGCTGAGGCATTGCCAGGCATTGCCATGCATTACCACGCATTGCCAAGCATTGGCAGGCATTGCCAGGCATTACCCAGGCATTACCAGGCATTGCACAGGCATTCCTAGGCATTACCCGGCATTGCCGAGGCATTCCCAGGCATTGCCAGGCATTGTCCAGGCATTGCCAGGCATTGCCGGGCATTGCCAGCCTTTCCTCAGGCATTGCTAGGCATTGATAGGCATTCTCGAGGCATTGCCAAGCATTGCTGGGAATTGCCATGCATGTCCCAAGCATTGCCAGGAATTGTCAGGCATTACTCTGTTATTTCCAGGCATTTTCAGGCTTTGCCAGGCATTGCCAGGCATTGCTAGGCATTGCCAAGGCCTAGCCTAGGCATTGTCTAGGCATTGCCAGGCATTGCCAGGTATTGCCAGGCATTTCCCAGGCATTGCCTGGCATTGCCATGCATTGCCGTGCATTGCCTAGGCATTGCGAGGCATTGTCAAGGATTAACCAGGCATTGTCAGTCATTGCCAGGCATTGCCCAGGCACTGCTAGGCATTGCCCAAGCATTGCCAGGCATTCCTAGGCATTGTCCATGCATTGCCGGGCATTGCCACAGATTGCCCTAGCATTGCCAGGCATTCCCCACGCATTACCAAGCATTGCCAGGCATTGCACAGGGATTGTCAGGCATTGCGTGGCATTGTCAGGCATTGCCAAGCATTGCCAGGCATTGCCAGGCATTGATAGGCATTGCCCAGGCATTCCCACGTATTGCCAGGCATTGCCACGCATTGCCCAGGCATTGCCAGGCATTGCCCAAGCATTGCAAGGTACTAGCAGGCATTGCCAGGCATTTCCCAGGCATAGTATAGGCATTGCCCAGGCATTGACAGGCATTGCCAAGCATTCCACAGACATTACCCAGGCACTGCCAGGCATTGCTAGGCATTGTCCAGGCATTGCCACGCATTGTCGGGCATTGCCAAGCATTCTTGGGATTGCCAGGCATTTCCCAGGCATTGCCAAGCATTGCCACGCATTACCCTGTCATTGCGAGGCATTGTCAGGCTTTACCAGGCATTGCCAGGCATTGTCAGGCATTGTCCAGGCATTGCACAGGCATTGTTCTGGCATTGCCAGTCATTGCCCAAACTTTGCCAGGTATTGCCAGGCATTTCCAGGCATTGCCAGGCATTGCCTAGGCATTGCCATGCATTGCTCAGGCATTGGCTGGCATTGCCATGCATTGCCATGTATGACCCAGGCATTGCCAGGCATTGCCCAGGCATTGCGAGGCATTGCCGAGGCATTGCCAGGCATTTCCTGGCAATGCCTAGCTATGGCAATGCTTGAGCAATGCCTGACAATGCTTAGGCAATGCCTAGCAATGCCTATGGAATGCCTGAGAATTCCTGATAATGCTAGGCCAATGCCTGGTAATTCGTGGGCAATTACTAGCAATGCCTGACAATGCGTGGAAATGCCTGGACTAGAATGGGAATGCCCGGGCAATACCTGGCAATGCCTGGGTAATGCGTGGGAATGCCTGGGAATGCCTGACAATGCTTGGCAATGCCTGGCAATGCCTGGCATTCCCAAGGCAATGCCTGGCAATGCCTCGGCAATGCATGGCAATGCCTGGCAATGCCTAGGCAATGCCTAGCAATGCTCGAGCAATGCCCGAGAATGCGTGACAATGCTAGGGCAATGATTCGTGATACGTGGGCTAAGCCTGGCAATGCCTGGCAATACCCAAGCATGTTAGGGCATTGCCAGTCATTGCCAGGCATTTCCACGCATTGCCAGGCATTGCCGGGCATTGCTAGGCATTGCACAGACACTACCCAGGTATTGCTTGGCTTTGCCCAGGCATTGGCAGGCATTGCCCAGGCATTGCCAGGCATTGCCCATTCATTGTCAGGCATTGCCCGGGTATTCTCAAGCATTGCCAGGCATTGCCCAGGCATTCCCAAGCATTGCAAGGCATTCCCAAGCATTGTACGGGCATTTCCAGGCATCGATAGGCATTGCCCAAGCATTGCCAAACATTGCCAGGCATTGCCACGCATTGCCAAGCATTGCCCGAGCATAGCCAGGCATTGTCAAGCATTGCCAGGAATTGTCCAGGCATTGTATAGGCATTGCCCAGGTATTGCCAGGCATTGTCAGGCATTGCCAGGCATTACCCAGGAATTGCTAGGCATTGCGATACATTGCCAGGCATTGCCAAGCATTGCCAAGCATTGCCCAGGCATTGTCCAGGCATTACCAGGCATTCTCAAGGCATTGCCAAGCATTGCACAGGCATTGCCAGGCATTGTTAGGCATTACCAGGCATTGCCAGGCATTGGCAAGCATTACTGAGGCATTGCCTGGCATTGCCCAGGCATTGCCCAGGAAATGCCTAGAAAATGCCTGGCAATGCCTGGCGATGCCTAGAAAATGCCTGGCAATGCCTGGCGATACCTGACAATACCTGGCAATGCCTGACAATGCCTGGGAATGCCTGGGTAATGCCTAGCAATGCTTGGCAATGCCTGTGCAATGCTTGGCAATGCCTGACAATGCCTGGGAATGCCTGGGCAATGCCTGACAATGCTTGAGAATGCCATTGCAATACTTGGCAATGCTTGGGTAATGCCTGGCAATGCCTGGGCAATGCCGGGCAATGCCTGGGCAAAGCCTGGCAATGCCTGGGCAATGCCTGGCAATGCCTGACAATGCTTGGCAATGCCTGGAAATCCTGTGTAATGCGTGGCAATGCTTGGTAATGCCTGGGCAATGCCTAGCAATGCCAAGGCAATCTCTGGCAATGCCTGGCAATGCCTGGGCAATGCCTATGAATGCCTGCGAATGCTTGGGCAATGCCTGGCAGGGCCAGGGTAATGCCTGTTAATGACAGGCAATGCGTGGTTAATCCTTGACAATGTCTGGCAATGCCTAGGCAATGCCTGGCAATGCATGGCAATGCCAGGCAATGCCTGGGCAATGCCGAGCAGTGCCTATGTAATGCCTGGCAATGCCTGGAAATGTCTGGCAATACCTGGCAATGCCTGGGCAATGCTTAGAAATGCCTAGACAATGCCTGTGCAATGCCTAGGCAATGCCTCGCAATGCCTGGCAAAGCCGGAAATGCCTGGCAATGCCAGGGTAATGCTTGGCAATGCCTGGCAATGCCTAGGGAATGCCTAGTAATGCCGAGTAATGCGTGGCAATGCCTCGACTATGCCTATCAATGCCTGGCAAGGCCTTGGGAAAGCTTGGCAATACTCGTCAATGCCTGGCAATGCCTGGAAATGCCAGGGAATGCCTAGGAAACGCCTGGCAATGCCTGGGAATACCCGTGCAATGCCTAGCAATGCGTGGGTAATGCCTGGCAATGCCTGGCAATGCCTGGTAATGCCTGGCACTGCCTGGAAATGCCTCGGTAATGCCAGGGCAATGCCTGGGCAATGCGTAGTAATGCCTGGGTAATGCTTGGCATTGCTTGGCAATGCGTGGCATTGTCTGGTAGTGCCTATGCAATGCCTGGCAATGCCTGGCAATGCCTGGACTATGCCGGGCAATGCCTGGCAATGCCTCGGCAATGCCTGGCAATGCCAAGCAATTCCTCGCAACGCTTGGCAATGCCTGGCAATGCCTGGCAATGTCTTGGCAATGCCAGGCCAATGCCTGTTAATTTGTGGGCAACTCTTGGTAATGCCTGGCAATGTCTGGAAATGCCTGTGCGATGCCTGGCAATGCTTGGCAATGCTTGGCAATGCCTGGGCAATGCATGGCAATGCCTCGACAATGTCAGGCAATGCCTCGGTAACGCTTGCCAATGCCTGGCAATGCCTGGCAATGCCTAACAATGCCTGGCAATGCCTGTGCAATGCTTGGCAGTGCATGGACAAAGCCTAATAATGCCTGGGCAATGCCCAGGCAATGCCTGGCAATGCCTGGAAATGCCTGGCAATCCCTGGCAATGCCTGGGTAATGCCTGGCAATGCCTGTCAATGCCTGGCAATTCCTGGGAAATGCCTATACAATGCCTTGGGAATGCCTGGCAATGCCTGGAAATGCCTGGCAATGCCTGGGCAATGCCTGGCAATGCCTGGCAATGCATGGCAATGCCTGGCAATGCATGGCAATGCCTGGGCAGTGCCTGGCGATGCCTGGCAATGCTTGGAAATGCTTGGGCAATACTTGGCAATGCCCGGCAATGCCTGGGACTGCCTGGGCAATGCCTGGCAATGCCTCAGAATGCCTTGGCAATGCCTGGCAATGCCTGTGCAATGCCTGGCAATGCCTAGACAATGCTTGGTAATGCCTGGGCAAAACTTGGAAATGCCCGGGCAATGCCTGGGCAATGCATGGCAATGCCTCTCAATGCCACGCAATGCCTGGAAATGCAACGCAACGCTTTGCAATGTCTTGGCAATGCCTGGATAATGCCTGACAATGCATGGGCAAGGCTTGGTAATGGCTAACAATTCCTGGTAATGCCTAGACAATGCCTGGCAATACTTGGCAATGCCTGACAATGCCTTGGAAATGCTTGGCAATGCCTGGCAATGCCCTGGCAATGCTTGGCAAAGCCTGGAAATGCTTAAGCAATGGCTGGCAACGCCTGGCAATACTTGGGCAATGCATGGCAATGCCTAGCAATTCCTGGCAATGTCTGGAAACGCCCGGGCAATGCCTGACAATGCCTGGACAATGTCTGGCAATGCCTAGCAATGCCTGGGCAGTGCCTGGCAATGCCAAGCAATGCCTGGTAATGCCAGTGTAATGCCTGGTAATGCCTTGGCAATTCCTAGCAATGCATGGCAATGCCTGGCAATGCTTGGCAATGCCTGGCAATGCCTGGAAATCCCTGGGAAATGCCTTGCAATGCCTGGAAATGCCTTAGCAATGCATTGCAATGCCTAGGCAATGCCTGGCAATGCCTAGCAATGCCTGTGCAACGCCTGAGAATGCCTGACAATGCTTGGGCAATGCCTCGTAATGCGTGGGCAATGCCAGGCAATGACTGGCAATGCCTAGCAATGCCTAGACAATGCTTGGCAATGCCTGGGCAATACCTGGCAATGCCTGGCAATACCTGGCAATGTCTAGGCAATGCCTGGCAATGCATGGGCAATGCATGGCAATGCCTAGCAATGCCTGGCAATGCCTGGGTAATTCCTAGGCAATGCCTGGCAATGCTTGGACAAAGCTTGGCAATGCCCAGGCAATGCTTGGCAATGCCTGGCAATGCCTGACAATGCCTACCAATGCCTGGCAATCCCTGTGAAATGCCTTGCAATGCTGGGTAATGCCTGGGCAATGCCTAGTGATGCTTGGCAATGCCTGGCAATCCCTAATAATGCCTGGGCAATGCTTGGTAATGCCTGGCAATGCCTGGACTATGCCTGGCAATGCCTGGCAATGCCTGGGGAATGCCTGGGAATGCCGGGCAATGCTTGGCAACGCTTGGCAATGCCTGGCAATGCCTGTAATGTCTTCGCAATGCCTAGGAAATGCCTGGCAATTTATGGGAAATGCCTGGTAATGCCTAGAAATGCCTGGGCAATGCCTAGCAATGCTTGGCAATGCCTGGACAATTTCTGGCAATGCCTGGGCAATGCCTGGCAATGCCTGGGCAATGCCAGGCAATGCCTGGCAATGCCTGGGCAATGCCAGGCAATGCCTCGGTAATGCTTGCCAATGCCTGGCAATGCCTAGCAATGCCTAACAATGCCTGAAAATGCCTGTGCAATGCTTGGCAATGCGTGGACAAAGCCTGGTAACGCCTGGGCAATGCCTGGGCAATGCCTGGCAATGCCTGGCAATGCTTGGCAACACCTGTCAATGCCCGGCAATGCCTCGCAATGTCTGGCAATGCCTGGGTAATGCCTGGCAATGCCTGACAATGCCTGGAAATGACTGTGAAATTTCTAAAAATTGCCTTGGCAATGCTTGGCAATGCCTGACAATGCGAAGTAGTGCCTGGGCAATGCCTGGCAATGCGTGGGCAATACCTGGCAATGCCTGGCAATGCCTAGGTAATGCCTAGCAATGCCTAGCAATGCCTATGCAATGCTTGGCAATGCATGGCAATGCCTGGGAATGCCTGGGCAATGCCTGGCAATGCATGAGAATGCCCGGGCAATGCCTGTGCAATGCCTGGCAATGCCTGGGCAAAGCCTGGAAATGCCTGGGCAATGCCTGGCAATGACTGGAAAAAGCCTGGCAATGCATGGGCAATGCCTGTGCAATGCCTGGCAATGCATGGCAATGCATGGCAATGCCTGGAAATGCCTGGCAATGCTTTGCAATGTCTTGGCAATGGCTGGACAATGCCTCGCAATGCCTGAGCACAATGCTTGGGAATGTCTCGGCAATGCCTTGTGATGTTTGAGAATGGCAGTACAATGCCTGGCAATGCCTGGACAATGCCTGGCAATGCCTGGGCAATGCCTAGCAATGCTTGGACAAAGCCTCGCAATGCATGGGCAATGCCTGGAATTGCCTGGCAATGCCTGACAATGCTTGGCAATGCCTGGCAATCCTGTGTAATGCCTGGCAATGCTTGGTAATGCCTGTGCAATGCCTGGCAATGCCAGGGCAATCTCTGGCAATGCCTGGCAATGCCTGGGAAATGCATAGGAATGCCTGGCAATGCTTGGGCAATGCCTGGTAGTGCCTGGGTTATGCCTGGTAATGACAGGCAATGCATGGTTAATCATTGACAATGCATGGCAATGCCTGTGCAATGCTTGGCAATGCATGGACAAAGCCCAGTAATACCTGGGCAATGCCTAGACAATGCCTGGCAATGCCTAGCAATCCCTGGCAATGCCTCGCATTGCCTGGCAATGCCTCGGTAATGCCTGGCAAAACCTGTCAATGCCTGGCAGTTCCTGGGTAATGCCTATACAATGCCTTGGCAATGCCTGTCAATGCCCGACAATGCCTGGCAATGCCTAGGCAATGCCTGTCAATGCCTGCCAATGGTTGGTAATGCCAGTGAAATGTCTAGAAATGCCTGGCAATGCCTGGGCAATGCTTGGCAACGTCCCGCAATGCTTGGGACTGCCTCGGCAATGCCTGGCAATGCCTGAGAATGCCTGGGCAATGCCTAGCAATGCCTGAACAATGCTTGGCAATGCCTGGGCAATGCCTGGCAATGCCTCGGCAAAGATTGGCAATGCCTGGGCAATGCCTAGGCAATGCCTGTGAATGCCTAGCAATGCAAAGCAATGCCTGGAAATGCCACGCAATGCTTTGTACTGTCGTGGCAATGCCTGGACAATGCCTAGCTATGCCTGGGCAAGGCTTGGTAATGCCTAACAATTCCTGGTAATGCGTGGGCAATGCCTGGCAATGTTTGGCAATGCCTGGCAATGCCTTGGCAATGCTTGGCAATGCCTGGCAATGCCTGGCAATGCTTGGGCAATGGCTGGCAACGCCTGGCAATACTTGGGCAATGCATTGCAATGCCTAGCAATGCCTAGTTATGCCTGGCAATGCGCGGGCAATGCTTGGCAATTGCTAGACAATGTCTGGCAATGCCTAGCAATGCCTGGGCAGTGCCTGGCAATACCTGGCAATGCCAAGCAATGCCTGATAATGCCTGTGTAATGCCTGGTAATGCCTGGGAAATTCCTTGCAATGCATGACAATGCTTGGCAATGCTTGGCAATGCCTGGCAATCCCTGGGAATCCCTCTGAAATGCCTGGGAATGCCTGGAAATGCCTGGGAATGCCTCGCAATGCCTAGGCAATGCCTGGCAATGCCTACCAATGCTTGGGCAATGCCTCGTAATGCGGGGGCAATGCAAGGCAATGACTGGCAATGCCTAGAAATGCCTGGACAATGCTTGGCAATGCCTAGGCAATGCCTGGCAATGCCTGGGAATACCTGGCAATGCCTAGGTAATGCCTGGCAATGCGTGGGCAATGCCTGGCAATGCCTAGCAATACCTGGCAATGCCTGGGTAATGTTTGGCAATGCCTGTACAATGCCTGGTAATGCCTGGCAACGCCTGACAATACCTGGCAATGCATGACAATGCCTGGCAATGCCTGGACAATGCCTAGCAATGTCCGGCAATGCCTGTGCAATGCTTGGCAATGCCTGACAATGCCTGGTTAATCCTTGACAATGCCTGGTAATGCCTAGGCCTGGCAATGCATGGCATTGCCAGGCAATGCCTGGGCAATGCCTGGCAATGCCTTGGTAATGCCTGGCAATGCCTGGGAATGCCTGACAATACCTGGCAATGCTTGGGCAATGCCTGGGCATTGCATGGCAATGCCTGGACAATGCCCGTGCAATGCCTGGGTAATGCCTATCAATGCCTGGCAATGCCTGGAAGAGCCTGAAAATGCCTGGCAATGCCAGGGTAATACATGGCAATGCCTGGCAATGCATGGGAAATGCCTCGCAATGCCCAGTAATTCTTGGCAATACCTGGACAATGCCTATCAATGCCTGGCAATGCCTGGGAAAAGCTTGGCAATGCCCTGCAATGCCTGGCAATGTCTGGACAATGCCTAGCAATGCCTGGGAATGCCTGGGCAATGCATGGCAATACGTGGGAATGTATGTGCAATGCCTGGCAATGCCTGGGTGATGCCTCGCAATGCCTGGCAATGCCTGGCAATGCCTGGGCAATGCCTGGGCAATGCCTGGGCAATGCCTGGACAATGCCTGGTAATGCCTGGGCAATGCTTGGCAATGCCTGGAAATGCCTGGTAATGCCTGGGCAATGCCTGGCAATGCTTGGGCTATGCCTGGGCAACGCCTGGCAATGCCGATCAATGCCTGGCAACGCTTGGCAATGCCTGGCAATGCCCCGCAAAGTCTTGGCAATGCCTGGGCAATGCCTGGCAATTTGTGGACAATGCCTGGTACTACATGGCAATGCCTGGAAATGCCTGAACAATGCCTTGCAATGCTTGGCAATGCCTGGCAATGCCTGGGCAATGCCTGGCAATGCCTGGGCAATGTCAGGCAATGCCTCGGTAATGCTTGCCAATGCCTCGCAATGCCTAACAATGCCTGGCAATGCCTGTGCAATGCTTGGCAATGCCTGGACAAAGCATGGTAATGCCTGGGCAATGCCTGGGCAATCCCTTGCAATGCCTGTCAATGCGTGGCAATGCCTGGCAATGCCTCGCAACGCCTGGCAATGCCTGGTTAATGTCGGGCAATGCCTGTAAATTCCTGGCAATGCCTGGGCAATGCCTATACAATGCCTGGGCAATGTCTGGCAATGCCTGACAATGCCTGGCAATGCCTGAGCAATGCCTGGCAATGCTTGGGCAATGCCTGGCAATGCCAGGCAATGCCAAGCAATGCCTGGTAATGCCTGTGTAATGCATGGTAATGCCTGAGCAATTCCTTGCATTGCATGACAATGCTTGGCAATGCTTGGCAATGCCTGGCAGTGCCTGGGAATCCCTGGGAGATGCCTGGCAATGCCTGGAAATGCCTGGGAACGCCTCGCAATGCCTAGGCAATGCCTGTCAATGCCTACCAATACCTGGGCAACGTCTGAGAATGCCTGACAATGCTTGGGTAATGCCTCGTAATGCATGGGCAATGCCAGACAACGACTGGCAATGCCTGGCAATGCCTGGACAATGCTTGGCAATGCCTATGCAATGCGTGGGAATGCCTGGCAATACCTGGCAATGCCTATGCAATGCCAGGCAATGCCTGGGCAATGCCTGGCAATACCTGGAAATGCATGGGTAATGCCTGGCAATGCCTGGACAATGCCTGGTAATGCCTGGCAATGCTTGACAATACTTGGCAATGCCTGACAATGCCTGGCAATGCCTGGGCAATGCCTAGTAATGTCTGGCAATGCCTGTGCAATGCTTGGCAATGCCTGACAATGCCTGGTTAATCCTTGACAATGCTTGGTAATGCCTAGGCCTGGCAATGCATGGCAATGCCAAGCAATGCATGGGCAATGCCTGGCAATGCCTTGGTAATGCCTGGCAATGCCTGGGAATGCCTGACAATACCTGGCAATGCATGGGCAATGCCTGTCAATGCCTGGACAATGCCCGTGCAATGCCTGGGTAGTGCCTGTCAATGCCTGGCAATGCTTGGCAAAGCCTGAAAATCCCTGGCAATGCCAAGGTAATGCATGGCAATGCCTGACAATGCCTGGGAAATGCCGTGCAATGCCCAGTAATGCTTGGCAATACCTGGACAATGCCTATCAATGCCTGGCAATGCCTGGGGAAAGCTTGGCAATGCCCGGCAATGCCTGGCAATGCCTGGACAATGCCTGGCAATGCCTGAGAATGCCTGGGCAATGCCAGGCAATGCCCAGGAATGTCTGTGCAATGCCTGGCAATGCCTGGATAATGCCTGGCAATGCCTGGAAATGCCTGGCAATGCCTGGCAATGCCTGGGCAATTCCTCGGCAATGCCTAGGCAATGCCTGGGCAATGCCTGGTCATGCCTGGGCAATGCTTGGCAATGCCTGGCAATGCCTGGCAATGCCTGGTAATGCTTGGGCAATGCCTGGCAATGCTTGGGCTGTGCCTGGGCAATGCCTGGCAATGCCGAGTTATGCCTGGCAACGCTTGGCAATGCCTGGCAATGCCTGGCTAAGTCTTGGCAATGCCTGGGCAATGCCTGGCAATTTGTAGGCAATGCCTGGTACTGCCTAGCAATGCGTGGAAATGCCTGGGCAATGCCTAGCAATGCTTGGCAATGCCTGGCAATGCCTGGGCAATGCCTGGCAATGCCTGGGCAATGTCAGGAATGCCTCGGTAATGCTTGCCAATGCCTGGCAATGCCTAACAATGCCTGGCAATGCCTGCGCAATGCTTGGCAATGCCTGGACAAAGCCTGGTAATGCGTGGACAATGCCTGTACAATGCCTTGCAATGCCTGTCAATGCGTGGCAATGCCTGGCAATGCCTCGCAACGCCTCGCAATGCCTGGTTAATGCCTGGCAATGCCTGTAAATGCCTGGCAATGCCTGGGCAATGCCCATACAATGCCTGGGCAATGTCTGGCAATGCCTCATAATGCCTGGCAATGCCTGGGCAATGCCTGGCAATACCTGGGCAATGCCTTGCAATGCCAGGCAATGCTTGGCAATGCCTTAGCAATGCCTGGCAATGCCTGGCAATGCCTGTGCAATGCTTGGCAATGTGTGGTAATGCCTGGGAATGCCTGGGCAATGCCTGGCAATGCCTGAGAATGCTTGGGCAATGCCCGGCAATGCCTGGACAATGCTTGGCAATGCCTGTGTAATGCCTGGCAATGCCTGGGTAAAGCCTAGCAATGCCTGGGCGATGCCTGGGCAGTACCTGGTAGTGCCTGGCAATGCGTGGAAATACCTGGCAATGCTTTGCAATGTCTTGGAAATGCCTGGGCAATGCCTGGCAATGCATGGGCAAGGCCTGGCAATGCCTAACAATTCCTGGTTATGCCTCGGCAATGCCGGGCAATGCTTGGCAATGCCTGACAATGCCTTGGCAATGCTTGGCAATGCCTAGCAATGCTTGGGCAATGGTTCTCAACGCCTATAAATGCTTGGGCTATGCATGGCAATGCCTAGCAATGCCTGGCAATGCCTGGCAATGCCCAGGCAATGCCTGACAATGCCTAGACAATGCCTAGCAATGCATAACAATGCCTAGGCAGTGCCTGGCAATTCATGGCAATGCCAAGCAATGTCTGGTAATGCTTGGATAATGCTTGGTAATGTCTGGGCAATGCCTAGCAATGCATGGCAATGCCTGGCAATGCCTGGCAATGCCTGGGTAATGCCTGGCAATGCCTAGGCAATTCTTGGCAAAGCTTGGCAATGCCTAGCAATGCCTGGCAATGCCTGGGCAATGCCTGACAATGCCTGGGCAATGCCTGGCAATGCCTGGGCAATGCCTGGCAATGCCAGGGCAATGCCTGGCAATACTTGGCAATGCTTGAGCAATGCCTGGCAATGCCTGGGCAATGCCTGGAAATGCCTGGAAATTCTTGGCAAAGCCTAGCAATGCCCGGGCAATGCCTGGCAATGCCTGGACTGTCGGAATATCTCTATGAAATAGACTCAGTGCAGAAGAACAGTCCGAGAAAATCCCCTCTCAAGAATGGTTCAGGTCTCGTCACCGAATCACCTTGACCAACGAGTATCTGGTCATCTGACCGTTTGGACCCCACTGTCAAGTTATCTCCTAATAAAGTGACATATGGCACTCGCGTCTGGCTAATGGAAAGAAGCCGTTATATATTACTCTTTGTCCTGTTATGACCTTTTCTACTAAGGATGTTTATTCCCTTGCATTAACCAGAACAGTTTTGCTCATCCTGTTCCCCTTTGGTTCCGCGGCTTCGCCACCGTGTATTTGCTCTGCTCGCTCCTCGCACTTCCTGTCTTCGCCAGCCTCTCTCAACACTTCGCTCCATCACTCTCGCTCATCCGCTCAGCTCTCACACTATGCCAAACATCACTCACCTTGCCAGCACTCTCTCTCACGTCAACCTGTCTTCCTTGACTACCTCGCGTCTCGGCTTCTATCAGCTTCCGCGACTAACTCCTCAGACCGCTTTTGCTTACGTCACTCTGCTGACGTACGCTTGCATGTCCTGCTGCCTCTGCTTGCTTCTGCTGCCGCTGTTCTCGTGTCTGCATTCTTCTGACATGGTATCAGAATATCAGGCAACATCACCTGGAGTTCTATGACCGCGTCATCGCTTTGCCGACACCCTTGTTTCGCTGCTTCGACCCGCATTAACCTGCCACCGCTACCGCCGTCCCGCGCCTCGCCGCTTCTCCAGCAGCTGACAACAGCAGCTCTGCCTGACGAGTTCTCAAAGTTGAAGAAACGCCTCGTCGTCCTAAGAAGGCCCTGCGCCCATTTCCGCGCCCGTGGCTAACAACCGGCGACGTGTCGCTCACATCATCCGCAAGCAACTCTCGAGCCGCCGCCTACTGTCAACTACCAAGAAGCTTCCTGCTATCTGCCATCCGCTGCCCCTCATCACATCTGCCTCCGTTGGCATCTCCTTCCCTTTCTTCTCGCCTCATCAGATTCATCTACCTCTTCCTCGCCGTCATCCTCATCTCGCCCGCATCTATCATCTCGAGCGGCCTTCTTGTATCACCTTCTTGCCTCGTCAGCAGCTGTAGCCAAAACTGCCACCGTCAGGATATCGGACACCACCAGTCTTCCTGCTCCCATTTCCGAGCCAACTGGGGAACAAGCCGTCGCTCTCCTGACATTAGCGGTCTAGTATCCCTGCCCGCTACCTGACTCCCTCTACCGCAACCAACCTCTTCCAACTGTCAAGATATCGGACACCACCAGTCTTCCTGCTCCCACT
Source organism: Penium margaritaceum (assembly GCA_023375785.1). NCBI lineage: Eukaryota > Viridiplantae > Streptophyta > Zygnematophyceae > Desmidiales > Peniaceae > Penium > Penium margaritaceum. The sequence continues at coordinate 20,047 of SZWC01009262.1, read as the reverse complement.
TCCGAGCCAACTAGGGAACAAGCCGTCACTCTCCTGAACGCAGAAGAAGTAGTTGTATCGCTCTGCCTCCGTGCCGCATCGCCTCTTATCCCGGCTCTCTCCACTCGCGTCACTCTATCTCTCGTCTCCTCCATCATCGTCAGCCTTCGGCCTTCATCTTCACTTGCCTCCGTCATCCCTCCTCCTCCTCCTCACTCCAGTTTCCTCTCCTTCATCAGCCGCCCTGCCTCATCTATGCCTCTCCATCATCAGCATCCTCCGCGCCGCTTTCACACTCATCATCTTCATCAGCATCATCTCTTCGCGCACGTGGTTCTGCCCATGCGCCCACTCGTCAACCAATCGCTTCCTCCGCTTCCGCCTCGCTTTCAGCTCGGCACAAGGATCCGCCCGGTCGCATCGCCTTGTTCCGCGACAACCTGCGCCCACGCCAAAACTTCCTGTCGCACACGTGGTTCTGCCCCTGCGCCCACTCATCAATCAATCACTTCCTCCGCTTCCGGAATTGCTTCCAGCTCGGCACAAGGACCAGCCCGGTCGCATCGCCTTTTCCGTGACGTCCTGCGCCCACGTCGAACCTTCCTTCAGCACACGCGGTTCGCCCCTACGCCCACTCCATCATCCATCGCTCCTCCGCTATCATCCGCTTCTGCTCTGCACGGCACAAGGATCCGCCCGGTTGCATCGCCTGTTCCGCGACGACCTGCACCCACGCCGAAAACATCCGTCGCGCACGAAGTTTCCCCTCTGCACCCACTCCATCAATCAATCGTTCCTCTCCATCTGCATCATCCTCTGTTCGGCACAAGGATCCGCCCGGTCGCATCGCTCGAGTCGCGACGACCTACGCCCATGCCCAAAATCTCATAGCGCACGTGGTTCCATCCCTGCGCCCTGTCAATCATTGCTCGCTCCTCCACTCACGCCTCGTCCGCTCTTTAGTTCAAAAGAGTCTGGCCTATCGCATCAGTAGTCTAGCAATGACCTATAGCATCCTTTATCATCTACCCCGTCACCATCGTCGTCAACAAGTGTCAACCGATGAAACTGAGCATTTCGTGACAAACTGTGACTAAGTCCACGACTCTGTACACAAATCTACAGCCTCAAAGGCATTTGGTCTCTCTGAGACCTGACAAGTCTCAAATCCCTCCCTGTGTCGTTCGTCACATATGGCGGCCAGGGAAGGATCAACCCCTCGGCAATGGAGTCTTTGGTGGAGGAATGGAAAACCCATCAATCAAGGAATTGGCGAACTCACTCACAGAATCCCCATTCTCTACTTCAACGATGCAGGCAAAGCCAACTACGATGAGTGGCTTGCTGCACTCAAACTACACGCATATGTGAGCTTCGGTACCCTTGAACTCTGGGACATCTTCAGCAAACAACGAGAATACTTCCACGTTCACTTCTCCACTCTCAACTTTCAACAATACTAGAGTAACTACTTCCTCGCCAAATATCAAGCTCTGGTCATCTTATACCTCACCACCGACCGTCCATTCCATCCGATTGTTCAGGCGTATGATCCTTGTTCAAGTGACATCTCCAGTTTCATGAGCAACATAAGCCGTGAGTGCAGACTTTGACGAGGACATCGGTGGAGACCAAGTCAACCATAAAATATCACCGTGGAAGACCTCCCTGAGATCCCATACATGCCTCCCCTTCACCTTCTGCCCAGTCCTCTAGCTCCACCTACATCTTCATCTCACTAAAAGCAGAAATGGTGGAACTGCCTCTAACTCAGGACATACAACATGCACTAAGTCCGTTTCAAGGGGGATGTCGGAATATCTCTATGAAAAAGACTCAGTGCAGAAGTACAGTCCGAGAAAATACATTCTCAATAATGGTTCAGGTCTTGTCACCGAATCACCGTCACCAACGGGTCTTTGGTCATCTGACCGTTTGGATCTCATGGTCAAGTTATCCCCTAATAAAGTGACATCTGTCACTCGCGTCCGGCTAGCGGAAAGAAGCCATTAGATAGAACTCTTTGTCCTGTTCTTACCTTTTATACCGAGGATGTTCATTCCTTCGAGTTAACCGGACCAGTTCTGCTCATCCTGTTCCCCTTTGGTTCCGCGGCTTCGCCACCGTGTCTTTGCTCTGCTCGCTCCTCGCACTTCTTGTCTTCGCCAGCCTCTCTCAACGCTTCGCTTCGTCACTCTCGCTCCTTCGCTTAGCTATCACACTCTGCCAAACATCACTCACCTCGCCAGCACTCTCTCTCACGTCAACCTGTCTACATCGACTACCTCGCGTCTCTGCTTCTATCCTCTTCGTGACTACCTCCTCGGACCGCTTTCGCTTACATCACTCTGTTGACGTACGCTTGCATGTTCTGCTACCTCTGCTTTCTTTTGCTGCTGCTGTTCTCGTGTCTGCATTCTTCTGACATTGATAATGCCTGGCGATGCCTGGCAATGCCTGGGCAATGCTTGGTTAATGCCTGTAGAATGCCTGGCAATGCTTGGGCAATGCCTGGGCAATCCCTGGCAATGCCTGACAATGCTTGGCAATGCCTGGCAATGCCTGGCAATCCCTGGGCAATGCTTGGCAATGCGTGGAAATGCTTGGGCAATGCCTGGCAATGCTTAGGCAATGCCTAGCAATGCCTGGGCAATGCCTGAGAATGCCTGACAATGCTTGGGCAATGCCTGGTAATGCATGGGCAATGCCTGGCAATGACTGGCAATGCCTGGCAATGCCTGGACAATGCTTGGCAATGCCTAGGCAATGCCTGGCAATGCATGGCAATACCTGGCAATGCCAGGGCAATGCCAGGCAATACCTGGGCAATGCCTGGCAATGCCTAGCAATGCCTCCGCAATGCCTGGCAATGCCTTGACAATGTATTGTTATGCCTGGTAATGCTCGACAATGCCTGACAATGCCTGACAATGCCTCGCAATGCCTGGCAATGCCTGGGCAATGCCTAGCAATGCCTTGGCGATGCTTAACAATGCCTGGCAATGCCTGGGTAATGCCTGGTAATGCCTGGCAATGCGTGGCAATGCCTGGGTAATGCCAGTGCAATGCCTCAGCATTGCCTTCCAATGCCTAATAATGCCTGGCAATGCCTGACAATGCCTGGCAATGCCTGTGAAATTCCTGGGAATGCCTAGAAATGCCTGTACAATGCTTGGCAATGCCTGGGCAATGCCTGAGAATGCCTGGCAATGCTTGGGGAATGCCTCACAATGCCTGAGCATTACCTGGCAATGACTGGTAATGCCTGGCAATGCCAGGGCAATGCCTGGCAATGCCAGGGCAATGCCTGGTAATGCCTAGGCAACGCCTGGCAATGCCTATGCAATTCATGGCAATGCCTGGCAATGTGTGGGCAATGCCTGGCAATGCCTGGGCAATGCCTGGTAATGCCTTGCAATGCCTGGGTAATGCCTGGCAATGCCTAGCAATGCCTAGCAATATCTGGCAATGCCTGGGCAATGCCTGGCAACGCCTGGGCAATGCCTGTGTAATGCCTGGGCATTGCCTGACAATGCGTGGCAATGCCTGGCAATGCCTGGGCAATGCCTGGAAATGCCTGGGCAATGCCTGGCAATGCCTGGCAATGCCCGGGCAGTGCCTGGGCAATGCCTGGCAATGCCCGGGTACTGCCTCGCAATGCTTGGGAAATGCCTGGCAATGCCTGGCAAAGCCTGGCAATGCATAGCAATGCCTGGCAATGCCTGTGCAATGCCTGTGCGATACCTCAGCAATGCCTGGCAATGCCTGGGAAAGGCTTTACAATGCCTGGGCAATGCCTGGCAATGCCAGGCAAAGCCTGGCACTGCCCGGCAATGCCTGGCAATGCCTGGGCAATGCCAAGCAATGCCCGGATAATGCTTGCCAATGCCTAGCAATGCCTGGCAATACCTAACAATGCATGACAATGCGTGGGCAATGCCTTGCAATGCCAGGCAACGCCTAGGCAATACGTGGCAATGCATGTGCAATGCCTGGCAATGCCTGGCAATGCCCAGGCAAGGCCTGGCAATGCCTGGCAATGCTTGGGCAACGCCTGACAATGAATGGCAATGCCTGGCGATGCCTGGGCAATGCTTGACAATGCCTAGGCAATGCCAAGCAATGCCTGGGCACAACTCTTGCACAACTCTGGCACAACTCTGGCACAACTAAGGCACAACTTAGGCACAACTCTGGCACAACTCTGGCACGACTCTGGCACAGCTCTAGAACAACTCTGGCTCAACTCTGGCACAACTCGGCACAACTCGGCACAACTCAGGCACAACTCTAGCACAACATAGGCACACAACTCTGCCACAACTCTGGCTCAACTATGGCACAACTATGGTACAACTCTGGTACAACATTGGCACAACTCTGGCACAACTTGGCACAACTCTGGCAGAACTTTGGCACAACTCAGGCACAACTCTGGCACAACTCTGGCAAAACTCCAGCAGGCATTGCCCAGGCATTCCCCAGGCATTGCCGAGGCATTGCCCATGTATTGACACGCTTTGCTAGGCATTGCCAGGCACTGCAATGCATTGTCCAAGCATTCCCTAGCATTACACCGGCATTGCCAGGAATTGCCCAGGCATTGCCGTGGCATTGCCAAGCATTACCTAGGCATTGCCAGGCATTTCCAAGGCATTGTCAGGCATTGCCCGGCATTGCCTAGGCATTGCCTATGCATTGCGAGGCAATGCCAGGCATTGCGTAGGCATTGCCAGGCATTGCCAGGCATTGTCCACGCATTGCCAGGCATTGCGAGGCATTGCCAGGCATTGCCAGGCATTGTCCAGGCATTGCCAAAGCATTGTCAGGCATTGCCAGGGCATTGCCGGGCATTGCCAGGCATTTCCAGGCATTGCGAAGGCATTGCCAAGCATTTCCCAGGCATTGCCAGGCATTGCCAGGCATTGCCAGGCATTGCCCAGGCATTGTGAGGCATTGCCCAAGCATTGCCTGGCATTGCATAGGCATTGCCACCTTTGGCAGAACTCTGGCACAACTCTGGCACAACTCTGGCACAACTCTGGCACAACTCTGGCACAACTCTGGCACGACTCTGGCATAGCTCTAGAACAACTCCGGCACAACTCTGGCACAACTCGGCACAACTCAGGCACAACTATGGCACAACTCTGGCACAACTCTGGCACAACTCTGGCACAACTCTGGCACAACTCTGGCACAACTATGGCACAACTATGGTACAACCCTGGCACAACGTTGGCACAACTCTGGCACAACTTGACACAAGTCTGGCAGAACTCTGGCACAACTCAAGCATAACTCTGGCATAACTCAGGCAAAACTCTGGCAGGCATTGCCCATGCATTCCCCATGCATTGTCGAGGCATTGCGAGGCATTGCCCAGGTATTGCCCAGGCATTGACAGGCATTGCTATGCATTGCTATGCACTACCAGGCATTGCCCAAGCATTGCCTAGCATGACATCGGCATTGCCAGGGATTGCCCATGCATTGTCCAGGCATTGCCAAGCATTACACAGGCATTGCCAGGCATTTCCCAGGCATTGCCAGTCATTGCCTAGGCATTGCCTAGGCATTGCGAGGCATTGCTAGGCATTGCGTATGCATTGCCAGGCATTGCCAGGCATTTTCCAAGCATTGCCATGCATTGCCCAGGCATTGCCAGGCATTGCCCGGCATTGCCAGGCATTGTCCAGGCATTGCCAAAGCATTGTCAGGCATTGCCCATGCATTGCCGGGCATTGCCAGGCATTTCTAGGCATTGCGTAGGCATTGCCAAACATTGCCAAGCATTGCCGATGTATTGTCAGGCATTGCCTAGGCATTGTCAGGAACTGCCCAGGCATTGCCGAGGCATTATCACGACATTGTCAGGCATTGCCCAGGCATTGCCAGGAATTACGAGGCATTGCCAAAGCATTGCCTGGCATTGCATAGGCATTGCCAGGCATTGCCATGGCAATGCCAGGCATTGCCAAGCATTGCCCAGGCACTGCGAGGCATTGTCCAGGCATGGCCAGGCATTGCCCACGCCTTGCCAGGCTTTGCCAGGCATTTCCAGGCATTTCGCAGGCAATGCCCAGGCATTGCCTGGCATTGCCGAGACATTGCCAGGCATTGCCCATGCATTGCCAGGCTTTGCCAGGCATTTACAGGCATTACTCAGGCATTGCTAGGCATTACCCGAGCATTGCCCAGACATTGTACTGTCATTGCCAGGCATTGCTGAGGTATTGACACGCATTATCCAAACATTACCATGCTTTGCCAGACATTGCCAGGCATTGCCCAACATTGTCTAGGCATTGCCAGGAATTGTCCAGGCATTGCCAGGCATTGCCAGGCATTATCACGCATTGCCAAGCATTGCCTGGCATTGCCAGGCATTGTCCAAGCATTGCCAGGCATTGCTAGGCATTGCCCATGCATTGCCAGGCATTGCCCAGAAATGTCCAGGCATTGGGTACGCATTGCCAGGCATTGCCGCGCATTGCCTGGGCATAGCCAGGCATTGTCATAATTGAGAAGATGACCACCATCAACTCCTGACGCCTGAATATCCCAGGTACTCCGAATAACGGTTCAGCTCCGGCATCGAATCATCTCGGTGATACTTCCAAATAGCCGTTAACGGTCATCCATCGACCAAACAGAACTCCGACCAAGCAATCCCCTAATAAGCGGTCCTACCGCAAGCACGTCCGGCTAGTGCACAAGAAGCCGTTGCATATGCTTTGTCCTGTTCTGTCTCTGATATAAGGAGGGTGTTCATTCCCTCCTAGTTTAACTAGAACAGTTCTGCCCATCCTGTTCCCCTTTGGTTCCGTGGCTTCGCCGCCGTGTCCTCGCTCTGCTCGCCTCTCGCCTTTCCTCTCTTTGCCAGTCCCTCTCAACGCTTTGATCCGTCACTCTTGCTCCTTCGCTCAGCTCTTATATTGTGCCAACCATTACTCACCTCGCCAGCACTCTATGGTACGCAGGTACCATAGACACAGGCGTAGGTACCCTAGACACAGGCGCAGGTACCCTAGGCACAGGTACATGTAAACTGGGCATGGGCGCAGGTACCCTAGGCACTGGCACAGGTACCCTAGGGACAAGCGTAGGTACCCTAGGCACAGGCGCATGTACCCTGTGCACAAGCGCGTGTACCCTAGGCACACGCGCAGGTACCCTAGGCACAAGCGCAAGTAACCTGGGCACAAGCGCATGTACCCTAGGCACAGGCGTAGGTACCCTCGGCACAGGCGCAGGTATCCTAGGGACACGCGCAGATACCCTAAGCACAGGCGCAGGTACCATAGGCACAGGCCCAGGTACCTTAAGGACAAGTGCAGGTACCCTAGGCACAGGTGCAGGTACCCTAGGCACAGACGCAATTACCATAGGCACACGCGCAGGTACCCCAGGAACATGCGCATGTACCATAGGCAGAGGCGCAGGTATTCTAGGCACAAGCTCAAGTATCCTAGGCACAAGAGCAGGTACCCTAAGCACAGGCGCAGGTACCCTATGCACAGTCGCAGGTACCCTAGGGACAGACGTAGGTACCCTTAGCATAGGCGCAGGTACCCTAGGCAGAGGCGGAGGTACCCTAGGCACTGGCGCAGGTACCCTAGGCACAGGCGCAGGTACCCTAGGCAAAGGCGCAGGTACCCTAGGCACAGGCGCATGTGCCCTAGGCATAGGCGCAGGTACCGTAAGCAAAGGCCCAAGTACCCTAGGCACATGCACAGGTACCCTAGGCACAGGCGTAGGTACCCTATGGACAGGCGCAAATACCCTAGGCACAGGCGCATTTACCCTATGCACAGGCGCAGGTACCTTAGGGACAGGCGCAGGTACCCTAGGCACAGGCGCACGTAACCTAGGCACAGGCGGAGGTACCATAGGCACAAGCACAGGTACCCTAGGCACAGGCACATGTACCTTAGGCACAGGCGCAGGTAACCAGGGCACAGGTGCAGGTACCCTAGGCACAAGCGCAGGTATCCTAGGCACAGGCGCAGGTACCCTAGGCATTGGCGTAGGTATCCTAAGCGAAGGCCCGGTTCCCTGGGCACAGGCACGGGTATCCTAAGCACAGCAGCAGGTAACCTAGGCACAGGCGCACGTACCCTAGGCACAGGCGCAGGTATCCTAGGCACAAGCGCAGGTACCCTATGCACAGGCGCAGGCACCCTAGGTACAAGCGCAGGTACCCTAGGCACAAGCGCAGGTACCCTAGGAACAGGCGCAGGTACCCTAGGCACAGGCGCAGGTACCCTAGGCATACGCGCTGGTACCCTAAGCACAGGCGCAGGTATCCTAGACATAGGCGCAGATACCCTAGGCACAGGCGTAGGAACCCTTGGCACAGGTGCAGGTACCATACACACAGGCGAAGGTACCCTAAGCACAAGCGCAGGTACCCCAAGCACAGGCGCAGGTGACCTGGGCACAGGCGCAGGTACCGTAGGCACAGGCGCAGGTACCCTAGGCACAGGCGCAGGTACCCTAGGCACAGGCACAGGTACCCTAGTCACAGGCGCAAGTACCTGAGGCATAGGCACAGGTACCCTAGGGACAAGCGTACGTACACTAGGCACAGGCGTATGTACCCTAGGCACAGGCGCAGATACCCCAGGCACAGGCGCAGGTTCCCTAAGAACAGGCGCAGGTACCATAGGCACAGGCGTATGAAACCTAAGCACAGGCACAGGTATCCTAGGCACAGGCGCAGATACTCTAGGCACAGGCGAAGGTACCATAGGGAGAGGCGCAGGTATCCTAGGCAAAGGCGCAAGTACCCTTGGCACAGGCACAGGTACCCTAGGCAAAGGCACAGGTACACTAGGCACAGGTGTAGGTACCATAGGCATAGGCGCAGGTATTCTAGGCACAGGCGCAGGTACCCTAGGCACAGGCGCAGGTACCCTAAGCACAGGCGCAGGTACCCTAGGAACAGGCGCAGGTACCGTAGGGACAGGCGTACGTACCCTAAGCATGGGCGCAGGTACCCTAGGCACAGGCGCAAGTGCCCTAGGCACAAGTGCAGGTACCGTAGGCACAGGCGCAGGTACCCTAGGCACGGGTGAAGGAACCCTAAGCACAAGCGCAGATACCCTAGGCACAGGTACAGGGACCCTACGCATAGGCGCAGGTACCCTAATGACAGGCGCAGGTACCCTAGGCACAGGCACAGATACCCTAGGCACAGGTGCAGGTACCCTAGGCAAAGGCGCAGGTAACCTGGGCACGGGTGCAGGTACCCTAGGCACAGGCGCAGGTACCCTAGGTACAGGCGCAGGTACCCTAGGGACAGGTGCAGATACCCTAAGCACAGGCGCATGTACCCTAGGTACCCTAGGTACCTGCGCCTGTGCTTAGGGTACCTGCGCGTGTCCGTAGATTACCTGCGCCTGTGCCTAGGGTGCCTGCGCCTGTGCTTAGGGTACCTGCGCCTGTGCCTATGGTACCTGCGCCTGTGCCTAGAATACCTACGCCTGTGCCTATGGTACCTGCGCCTGTGCCAAGGGTACCTGCGCCTGTGCCTAGGGTACCTGCGTCTGTGCCTGGGGTACCTGCTCCTGTGCCTAGGATACTTGCGCCTGTCCCTAGGGGACCTGCGCTTGTGCCTAGGGTCCCTGCGCATGTGCCTAGGGTACCTGCGCCTGTGCTTAGGTTTCCTACACCTGTGCCTATGATACCTGCGCCTATGCTTAGGGTACCTGTACCTGTGCCTAGGATACCTGCGCCTGTGCCTAGGGTACATGCGCCTGTGCCTAGGGTACCTACGCCTGTCCCTAGGGTACCTGTGCATGTACCTGGGGTACCTGCGCCTGTGCCTAGGGTACCTATGCCTGTGCCTAGGGTACTTGCGCCTCTGCCTAGGGTACTTGCGCCTGTGCCTACGGCACCTGCGCCTCTGCCCAAGTTACCTGTGCCTGTGCCTGGGGTACCTGCGCCTGTGCCAAGGGTACCTGCGCCTGTGCCTAGGGAACCTGCACCTGTGCCAAGGGTACCTGCGCCTGTGCATAGGGTACCTGCGCCTGTGCCCAGGGTACCTACGCGTGTGCTTAGGGTACCTGCGCCTGTGCCTATGGTACCTATACTTGTTCCTAGGGTACCTGCGCCTATGCCTAGGGTGCCTGCATCTGTGCCTACGGTGCCTGCACCTGTGCATAAGGTACCTGCGCTTGTGCCTAGGGTACCTGCGCTTGTGCCTAGGGTACCTGTGCCTGTGCCTATGGTACCTACGCCTGTGCCTAAGGTACCTGTGCCTGTGCCTAGGGTACGTGGCCCTTTGCTAAGGGTACCTGCGCCAGTGCCTAGGGTACCTGCGCTTGTGCCTAGGATACCTACGCCCGTGCCTAAGGTACCTGCACCTGTGCCAAGGTTACCTTCGCCTGTGCCTAGGGTACCTGCGCATGTGCCTAAGGTACATGTGCCTGTGCCTAGGGTACCTGCGCCTGTGCCCAGGTTACCTGCTCCTGTGCCTAGGGAACCTGCGCCTGTCCCTATGGTACTTGCGCCTGTGCCTAGGGTACCTGCGCCTGTGCCTAGGGTACCTACGCCTGTCCCTAGGGTACTTGCGCATGTTCCTAGGGTGCCTGTGCCTGTGCCTAGGGTACCTGCGCCTGTGCCTAGAATACCTGCGCCTGTGCCTATGGTACCTGCGCCTGTGCCTAGGGTACCTGCGCCTGTGCCTAGAGTACCTCCGCCTGTGCCTAGGGTACCTGCGCCTGTGCCTAGAGTACCTCCGCCTGTGCCTAGGGTACCTGCGCCTGTGCCTAGAGTACCTCCGCCTGTGCCTAGGGTACCTGCGCCTGTGCCTAGAGTACCTCCGCCTGTGCCTAGGGTACCTGCGCCTGTGCCTAAGGTACCTGCGCCTGTGCCTAGGATACCTACGCCTGTCCCTAGGGTACCTGCGCCTGTGCCTAGGGTATCTGCGCCTGTGCCTAAGGTACCTGCGCCTGTGCCTAGAATACCTACGCCTGTCCCTAGGGTACCTGCGCCTGTGCCTAGGGTACCTGCACCTGTGCCTAGGGTACTTGCGCCTGTGTTTAGGGTATCTGCGCCTATCCCTAGGGTACCTGCGCGTGTGCCTATGGTACCTGCGCCTGTGCCTAGGGTACCTGCGCCTGTGCCCAGGTTACCTGCGCCAGTGCCTAGGATACCTACGCGTGTGCCTAGGGTACCTGCGCCTATGCCCAGGTTACCGGCGCCTGTGCATAAAGTACATGCGCCTGTCCCTAGGGTACCTGCGCCTTTCCCTAGGGTACCTGCGCTTGTGCCCAGTTTACCTGTGCCTATGCCTAGGGTACCTGCGCCTGTGTCTAGGGTACCTGCGCCTGTGTCTAGGGTACCTGCGCTAGTGCTTAGGGTGCCTTCGCTTGTACCTAGGGTACCTGCTGTCGGATATTATATCGGAGATTGCCTGAAGGGGTGCAGCCACTGAGAAAATTAAATATTGCCAATGCAGGTTCATCTCCAGAGTCATGGGATCAACATCCGAACGGTCCCACGACCGACAAATTGTGCGAGCCTCGCCAAGATCAAAACCAACGGACGCATAACACAACGGCCCAGGCAAAGCGCACCTGCGGAGATCGTGCCTGTACTCGCCACTCCTCTATGCGTACGTCTAGCAAAGCCAAATCGTGGTCTCGAGGCGCTCTCTGCTCTCGCACTTGCCCAAGCCGCCACCTCTATGCCCGCTCGACGAAGCGCGCTAGGTTAGACGTTTCCTATTTGTATTTCTTGTACCTCATTCTATAATCAATCCATTGGACTCTCCTTTAGGCTCGCCCTTTGGGCCGCCTCCAGTCCCTCTTGCCTTCAATCTCAGGTCAGCATCCGTGCTCCCGCACTGCGCCCTCTTGCTTTTGCTAAACGTCACTCACACGTCAGCAACGCCCGCACCTTCAATGAAGCTTCCGTCCTTCCCTCAAAGTGCTGCGTCCACTCCCTTCCAACAAATATCTCAGTGCCCGCACCTTCAGTGCTGCACCCAGGCCTCTCCTCATCAGCCTGCATCGCTATTCACTTCCACGTCATCGTTCTATCATCGTTTCTGCTTTGCGTTTGTGCGTGCTGCTGCCCACCATTGAAACGCTCGTCCCTGCGACCGCGTCCACTCTACGGCAGCACCTGCAATCTTCTGACATGGTATCAGAGCTCAAGTAACATCCCTGGCTCCTTCATGCTCACCGCCATCGGCCGCACCCACTCATATCAGACTTCTCTGCCTGGAAGAACTGTGGTGGCCCGAAGAACTGCGGTGGCAGCGCTTCTTCTGACTAAGGTGTCGTGGCAGCACCACTCCACTTCCTCTTGGTAAATGCACGCACGAGGTTCTGTCCCTGCGCTCACGCCATCAACAAAAGCTATTTCCGCTCATTCATCATCTCTGCCGTCAGTACACGTGGTCGTGCCCCTGCACCCAGTTCCATCTTGCTGCGCATCAGCATTCCCGCAGTCGAAAACTCACCACCAATAACATCGTGGTTTTGCTATTCACTTTGGTCAAAAGCCATCGGCGCACTCTCATTACCACAGCAAAAATATCATCAATCACCTCAACATCATCTTGACAAAAATTGTGCACCTCCACCGCCTCACCATCAACTTCATCATGGCATCTTCCTTCACTCTGACTGGCCTTCCCAAGCTCACTGTAAAGCCTGATGGGAACATTAAATACCAGCTATGGAGCTAATCATTGTCACTTTTCTTCGGAACACAGAAGGTTGAGAGAGTCACCCTCAGTCATCAGATCACCAACACGGACCCTGGGATAGAACCACATGACGCCACTTCTTCCTCCTCAACTGCAACTGCATCAACCACTCCCGATGGAGACCCCTCCGATGGATCTGTGTCTCACCCCGCTCCCTCAAATGCCTCTTCCTCCTCTGCTTCCATTGCTCCTACCACCTCCATCAGCCACGCCTCCTGGGAAGTCGCCAACAACAGCGCCCTCATGACCATCATGACCACCTCCTCTCCTGAACTGCATGAAGATATCCGCAATCTCGGTGGCAAAACTCACAAAGTGTGGAAAGCTCTTGAAGATCATTTCAGCAACAACACCTCCACCGCCTGCGGAATCAAGATCATGTCACTCTTCTCCGTGCCCTTTGCCGCCCATACGAACATGGGCAGTTACATTGTTGCCGTCACCACCATCGCTTGCAATCTCAAAGAAATGAAGATTGATCTTCCCCGTGCTGTCGGCTGCATTGGCATCATCTCCGGCCTTCCTGGTCAGTATGATATCATGCACCAAATCTTGCTGCAGCTGCCTGTTTACCAACTGACCATCGCTGTTATCAGCCCCAAGCTCATGGCCGCAGAACAGGACTACGTCGCTAAGCAAACACGCGAGACTACCATAGCCACCAACTCGTTTAAAACCATGGCCGCCACCACTGACAGCCGCATGTTCAACCGCTTCCCCGCCTGCTCCTACACCATCCGCCACGGTCCATTCAAAGGGACTAAGTGTGGCCGTCGCAACCACCCGCCTCATGTTTGCGATCATCGCGCTACCGACGAGTGGCTGGAGCAGAACCCTGGCAAGACCTATGGTGATCAACCCAACTGGGCGAAGGAGCGTCGTCAACGCTACTACAACCGGATGGGAAGCTCAAGCTGGCGTTCAACCCCAGCCAACAACATGGAGACACCATCTTCTCCTGCCATCCCCGCTGCTATGAATCCTGCTCCTAACAGTGTTGTCATGTTAGGAGTAGTCGAGCCTGTGACTGAGATTGGATCTGAGGAGTATGGTGTTGAGATGTACACTGCGTCCTCCTCTGCTCCTCTCTCCTCTCACCCCTCTCTGTGCAGCTTTGACTCCCTACACGTTACCCTCATCTAGCCTCCATCTACATACTCCACTGTATATCACAACCATTTTCTCTTCATTCACGATCAGTACTCACAGCACTGCACCATCATCTCCCTTCGCACTCTGACCGGGGTTGTCCCTGCACTTAGGGACTGGCTGAAGCAACAGACGAAGCACTTTGACCGACCACCTCGCCTTGTCCTCTCCAACACCACTCACGCACCCCTTCACACCTTTCTCACAAGCTACTGCATGACTCGCGAAACACTCCTAACCGCGGCTCCTGCCCATGGCAAATTCCTCGTCAACCGCCTACTGCAAGAAGCAGACTGCTTCATGAAAACGCATCACATGACCTCACATATCTGGACTGCCTGCCTTCGCAGAATCGTCACCGCCCATAACTTGCGCAGATCCAAGTATGGTCCGAGTCCCAGAACTGTATAGGTAAGTGATCGGAATCAGTCGACATCCTACTGCAAGCCCACACTACATCACTGCAACTCAACTAGACTTCCCTCCGCACTACTGACAAACTGTTCCTTCTCCCTCACAGAGATCTCTCATCTACTACACTCACCGACAAGACTAAAAAACTGCTGCATCGTCCAGGTTTGCTCTCTTCTCTCTACAACCTGGTGCTGAGGCATCCACCACCTCCAAAACCTCCCAAGCTCTCTCTGTGCTGCACTCCCACAGAAGCAATACTCGCAAGCCTACCATTCAAGGCTTGTACCCCTCTTCCGATCTAAGGGGTTGTCGCATATTATCTCGGAGATCGCCTCAAGGGGTTGAGCCACTGAAAAAAGTAAAGAGTGCCAATGCGGGTTAATCTCCGGAGTCACAGGATCAACATCCGAATGGTCCCACAACCGACAAATTGTGCGAGCCTTACCAAGACCAAAACCAACGGACGCATAACACAACCGCCCAAGCAAAGCGCACCTGCAGAGATCATGCCTGCACTCACCACTCCTCTATGCAAACGGCTAGCAAAGCCGAATCTTGGTCTCGAGGCGCTCCTTGCTCTCGCACTTGCCCGAGCCGCCACCTCTATGCCCGCTCAACAAAGCGCGCTAGGTTAGACCTTTCCTATTTGTATTGCTTGTACCTCAGAGTACTGCGTCCACTCCCTTCCAGCAAAGATCTCAGTGCCCGCACCTTTGGTGCTGCACCCAGGCCTCTCCTCATCATCCTGCATCGCTATTCGCTTCCGCGTCATCCTTTTATCATCGTTTCCGCTTTGCTTCTGCTCGTGCTGCTTCCCACCATTGAAACGCTCGTCCCTGCGACTGCGTCTACTCTACGGCAACACCTGCAATCTTCTAACACGTGCGCCTGTACCTAGGGTACCTGTGCCTGTGCCTAGGGTACCTCGCCTGTGCCTAGGGTACCTGCGCCAGTGTCCAGGTTCCCTGCGCCTGTGCCTTGGATACCTGCGCCTGTGCCTAGGGTACCTGTGCCTGTGCCTAGGGTACCTGCGCCTGTGCCCAGGCTACCTGCGCCTGTGCATAGGGTACCTGCGCCTGTCCCTAGGGTACCTGCGCCTGTGCCTAGGGTACCTGCGCCTGTGCCTAGGGTACTTGCGCCTGTCCCTAGGGTACTTGTGTCTGTGCTTAGGGTACCTGTGCCTGTGCCTAGTGTGTGTGAGCCTTCGCTTAGGGTACCTGCACCTGTTCCTAGGGTACCTGCGCCTGTGACTAGGGTACCTGCACTTGTGCCTAACGTACCTGCGCCTGTACTTAGGGTAACTGCGCCTGTGCTTAGGATACCTTCGTCTGTGCCTAGCGTACCTGCGCGTATGCTTAGGGTACCTGCGCCTGTTCCTAGGGTACGTGCGCCTGTGGCTAGGGTACCTGTGCCTGTGCTTAGGGTACCTGCGCCTCTGCCTAGGGTACCTGCGCCTGTGCCTAGAATACCTGCGCCTGTGCCCATGGTACCTGCGCCTTTGCCTAGGGTACCTGCGGTTGTACCTAGGGTACCTGCGCCTGTGCCTAGGGTACCTGCCCCTATGCCTAGGGTACCTGCGCCTTTCCCTATGGTTCTTGCCCCTGGACCTAGGATCCCTGCGCCTGTGCCTAGGGTACCTACGCCTGTACTTAGGGTGCCTGCGCCTCTTCCTAGGGTACCTGTGCCTGTGCTTAGGGTACCTGCGCCTGTGCCTAGGGTACCTGTGCCTTTGCCTAGGATGCCTGCGCCTGTGCCTATGGTAGTTGCGTCTGTCCCTCGGGAACCTGCGCCTGTGCCTGGGGTACCTGTGCCTGTGCCTAGGGTACGTGCGCCTGTGCCTAGGGCACCTAGGCTTGTGCCTCGGATACCTGCGCCTATGCCTACGGTACCTACGCCTGTGCCCAGGCTACCTGCGTCTGTGCTTAAGGTACCTGCGCCTGTGCCTAGGGTACCTGCGCCTGTGCCTAGGGTACCTGCACCTGTGCCAAGGGTACGTGTGCTTGTGCCTAGGGTGACTACGCCTGTGCCTAGGGTACCTGCGCCTGTGCTTAGGGTCCTGCGCCTCTGCCTAGGGTACCTATGCCTGTGCCTATGGTACCTGCGCCTGTTCTTAGGGTACCTGGGCCTGTGCCTAGGGTACCTGCGCCTGTGCCTAGGGTGCCTGCGCCCGTGCATAGGGTACCTGCGCCTGTGCATAGGGTACCTGCGCCTGTGCCTAGGGTACCTGCGCCTCTGTCTAGGGTACCTGCGCTTGTGCCTAGGGTATCTGCGCCTATGCCTAGGGTACCTGTGCCTGTGCCCAGGGTACCTGCGCCTGTGCCTAGAGTACCTGCGCCTGTGCCCAGGCTACCTACGCCTGTGCCTAGGGTACCTGCGATTGTGCCTAGGGTACCTGCGCCCGTGCCTAGGGTACCTGCGCCTGTCCCTAGGGTACCTGCGCCTGTGCTTAGGGTCCTGCGCCTCTGCCTAGGGTACCTATGCCTGTGCCTAGGTTACCTACGCATGTGCCGAGGGTACCTGCGCCTATGCCTAGAGTACCTGTGCCTGTGCCTAGGGTACCTGCGCCTGTGCCCACGTCACCTGCGCCTGTGCCTAGGGTACCTGCACCTGTCCCTATGCTACCCGCGCCTGTGCCTAGGGTACCTGCGATTGTGCCTAGGGTACCTGCGCCTGTCCCTAAGGTACCTGCGCCTGTGCCTAGGGTACATGTGCCAGTGCCTAGGGTATGTGGGCCTTTGCTTAGGGTACTTGTGCCTGTGCCTAGGATACCTGCGCTTGTGCCTAGTGTATCTGCGCGTGTGCCTAAGGTAATTGCGCCTGTGCCTAGGGTACCTGCGCCTGTGCCTAAGATACCTGCGACTGTCCCTGGGGTACTTGCGCCTGTGTGCAGGGTACATGCGCCTGTCCTCAGGGTACCTGCGCCTGTGCCTAGGGTACCTGCACAGGGGTAGGTACCCTAAGCACAAGCGCAAGTACCCTAGGCATAGGCGCAGGTATCCTAAGCACGGGCGCAGGTATCCTAGGCACAGGCGCAGTCACCCTAGGCATAAGCACAGGTACCCTTGGCACAGGTGCAGGTGCCCTAGGCACAGGCACGGGTACCCTAGGCATAGGCGCAGGTACCCCAGGCACAGACGCAGGTAACATGGGCACACGTGCAGGTACCGTAGGCACAAGCGCACATACCCTAGGCACAGGCGAAGGTACCATAGGCACAGGCGCAGGTACCCTATGCACAGGCACATGTACCCCAGGCACAGTTGCAGGTACCCTAGGGACAGGCGCAAGTACCCAAGGCACTTGCGCAGGTACCCTAGGCACAGGCGCAGGTTCCCTATGCACAGGCATAGGTACCCTAAGCACAGGCGTAGGTACCCAAGGCACAAGTGCAGGAATCCTAAGCACTCGCGCATGAACCCTAGGCACAGGCGAAGGGATCCTAGGCACAGGCGCAGGTACCCTAAAGACAGGCGCAGGTACCCTAGGCACAGGCGCAGGTACCCTAGGCACAGGCGCAGGTACCCTAGGCACAGGCGCA
>SZWC01009261.1:56707-85842 GCA_023375785.1 Penium margaritaceum | reverse complement strand
GGGGGGGGTTGCTGCGTTGAAGGCTTCCTCCACCCACTTCTTTTCTCTTCTCACCAGCGACGTCAGTGCTATATCTGACTCTTTGACGCGTGTTGCTTTTGCCATCATCGACGCCGCTGTCGCAGCAGCAGCTGCCTTTGCAGTAGCCGCTAGAGCATCCCGTGCACCTACCTCCACCTCAGCAGGCTGGGCCACGGAAGCTGTAGCAGCAGCTGTCAACATCGGCACCCAAATCGCTGCTGCTGTGTCAGCCATTGCTTCCTCCACTACATCAACCGCATCAACAGCAGCAGCCGCCGCAATAGCTATCTGCACCTCAACGGCTTCAGCTGCTGCATCAACAACATATACACCGTTGACTGCACTCATCCTTGTGACAGCTGTCATCTCCGTTGGTGCCGTTCTCTCCAGCTTGTATGCGGCTTTGGTGGATAGAGCCCTTGCCTTAGTCGTCCCAGCTGCCTCCACCGTGTTCATTCTCTCTATTGCTGCTGCTGCCGCCATTCCATCTCTCCTTGCCTTTCTTCGCTCTTCTTCTGTCCTAACTTGAAATTTCAAGTTCGGACAGAAGATTTTTTGCTTTCATGCAATGTCTCTTCTCGTGTGCTGGTCTTGCTCTCTCTGTGGCTGCTCTGTGCTTGGAATGGGGTTGGGGACTGTCCTACACTACTCTTCACACGTGCCTAAGACACCCCAAAACTTCTAATGCCCACTAGGGTGGGGGTAGCTCTGCGAATTTATTTTGGCAAAGCCCCTAAGTCGTCACCATGCCTAATGACGACGAGTCTGTCATAGCAGACTTGTAGCGTCAGCTGAACCGTGATCTTGAGGCCCAAGGGGAGGCTGAGGATTGCCTCACATCGGCAGAGGAGAACTGTGTTGCCTTTGCTGACGAGGTCGCCGCTTTTGTGCTGAAGCGTAAGCCAGCTGCATCTGCTGCTGTTGTTGGCTCCACCGTTGGCACCAGTTTTGGTTCCTTATCCACACCCGCTGCAATTGGCACTTCTGCTCCTACTCCCGCCACACTTGCCACTGCACCGTGCGAGCGTGACTTCTTCTTCCAACCTCCAGCCCTCTCTCCTAGCCTTCTCCTCATGGGAGGTGCACTTTAGAGCTCGGCCTCATGGTCCTACTAATCCACCATTCACCCCTATCCTTGCTGAAGCTGCTCGTATTGTACGTGCTCCCATTCCTGTTGCGCCTGAGCACCTTGTTGACGATGTTGGTAATTTTGATGTTGACCCCCCTGCTGGCTGCCCCGCAGACCCCGTTGGTGATGTCATCATCAATAGTACAGACGCCAGCACATTTTGTGTCGAACTGTCATTTTTACTAGCCCGAGAAACGTTGTCCGCTTTTCGTTGAGAGCATTTTTATGTTTGGACCCATGCTGAGCCGCACCCATGGCGACGGTCTGTGACAAAGGCAAAGGGCTTCCAGGCCCCTCCTCTACCCCCTCATTGGCGATTGCCGGTCTTCGTCAAATCCAAGATAATAAGTGTTTCCAACAGTAGCATCAGACCAATGTGTCGCAGGAGATTGTGCATCCCTGGAGCTAGTGAGGGGGCATTCAAGGGCCTAGCAACAAACAATTGAAGGACCCGTTGGAGTTGCACCATTCGTTTAGCAGTCTAAATCCTGCTCAGCGTCAGGGCCTCAGCACCCCTTATCACAAGTTGACACCTAGGATGAGGAGGAGATACCGGATGAAATACATGAGGACGAGATTCGCATCCTGAGGAGCTTGTTTTTTAGCTCTGTATGGGATCACAGCTTCTCACCCTACTACCTCGCCATAAGTATTAGCCACTTCATTGAGCAGTGCTCAATTTTGGCGGCATTTTTTTCATTAGTGGTCCCCTTGTACCTCGCTCAGCATCTCCCAAGCCTGAGGCCTCCCTCACTATGGAGCGGCGACCATAGGACTTTGAGACACCTGCACCTTGGTATGATAGTAGCGAGGGTTTTGACTGTCCATGTTATAGGTGTGGGCCCAGTGTGGGGCCTCTAACCTTACTACCACAGCCGGTACCAGAATTGCGATGCCCACTTGGTCCGAACAAAAGCAAGAGCAATGTGTGGTATGCTCTACGACATGTAGGAGGAGACTGTAGTCGACTTCTGTCCCTTTCTGGGTGAAGCCTGGACCAGGATCGAAGCAGACCTGCGTTAAGGCTGGGAGCTGGCCTTGACTACCGAGACCCTCATCACAAGGGCGGCTTGACTGTGAGAGTTCCACTCCCTCCGCGAGGGTCTTACATAGCCTGCAATAGACTATTGTAGGTGTACCATGCACCTTTACATGAACCTTGGGACTGGTGGCGGGACGTAGTTGTGAGTAGTCGATGCCATCATGATAGGGGGGCAATTGGATCATGTGATCCTCTTCACAAGATCTGTACATGTGGCTCTCTTTGAGTTCTCAAATTCGGTAGAGCGACTTCCTTTGGCTCATCGCTACTTTGTCCAGGTAACATTGCCTCATGCAGATACTATCGCTCACTAGTAGAGTCCACTTATCGCACCAATGACTACGTCCCCTCTTATGCACCTCTCTTAGCTTGGTAGCCCGATTTCCACCACTTCCTCCTCCTCCTATGTTTGGAGTAGCCACACTCAGGGTGATGCAATGGTAGCACAGAACCATTGCTCGTCGAAGCCGAAGAGCAATGGTAGTAAGCGTTCTGTCCATTGCTACAACTATGGTGGCAGTCACTACTAAATGGAGTGCGAGAATTCCCTTGATTGGCCTAGGATCATGTGCAATCTCATGGTGGCGCATGTGAAACGGATGTCCTTTGATGACACACGGGTGGGCAGCGCCACGATAATGAGTATAGTACACGCAACTGCTTTACCAGGCAGAAGCGGTTATTTCGACCCTTTGGATTGTACGATCGTAGAGCTTCGTCAGTTCTTGGTGTGTTGCACTCAAGGAGTTGCAAGTGTGTTGTCATTGCCTGGTGGTCTTGAGACAGATTTTCCCACTGTGTCTGTAGTCTGTGATGCTGCTTGTGGAGTAGCTCTGCCGCCTTGTGATGAGGATGTACCAAAAACTTCCGACTGGCTTGACGAGTCACATGCCCTTACTGTTCATCATCCTTAAGAGTCTTTTGCTGAGCATACAAAAGAGGTAAAGTGTTCCATGTCATGTTGTTCCGTGTCGAAGGTTGGTCGGGAACCACGTGGCACCTTGATCATTGACTTCGGTGACACCCATCACATGACTTTTTATTCTAGTGATTTTGTTGTGCTTTGTCTGGTTGCATCCGGTTGGTTCGTTTGCACAAGGTTTGGTCAGTTGTTGCTCGTCTAGTGAGCTGGGGTAGTGCGGTTTGATGGTTCATATGGCCCCTTAACTTTGCTGTTGAGCTCATCCTGCTCTCTGTTTATACATGGACCAGGATGAATCACACTCTTGAGCACTCTACTGAATATGCCGCAATGACTGCTATGGACACCCATATCATTGTTCTTCGTGCTTCCGTTGTTGATGACGCACATCACATGTCTCGTCGTACTCCCTCTGCTTACCCTTTCTCTTGCTCCACTAGACGTATGTCATTGGTGTTCTCTCCTGCAAGCACCAGTGTTTGCTGCATCACCGCCTCTCCCATGTGAGTATAGACACCCTGTCCATACTCATTTGGACTTGGCCAACCCTTGGTCTTGGCGTGGCTTCCTTCGAGAAGCATCCCACGACCGATTTCATGTTTTGCGTCCACGATAAGATGCATCGTTGCTTTTACCTTTGCTTCATTTCTCAAGCACATCCTCCGGAGTGGGTCAACTCGAACCTCCACGGTCTCCTCCCAGTCAAGTTCCTCTTAGATTGGGGATGGTATCTTCTCACCTTGACCAATGATTCCACTCAGATGCTCTGGGTCTATAGCCTCTGTCTCAAGGTCGATGCCGCCCTAGTGGTCTGCCTGTGGCTGGTAATGGTTGAATGTTAGTTTTGTCACACCCTTCACACGTTGTGGTTGGATTGTGGTGGCGATTTCTTGCGTAAGATGATTTCTTGGGCAAGATGGACACATTATTTGGTGAGTACAATGTTTATCACTAGCTCTATTCCCCCGCTACACCACAGCATAACGGTGATAGAATGCCATCATGGAGGATGCGGTCGGTGTGTTACGGCCTCAATGTGATCTTCCGGAATCCTTGACGTTTGAGGGCTTCTCCTAGATGACGTGCATGTGGAACCGTATTTTGCATGGTCCTCTTCTAGACCATGTCATGTTGGACAATTTGTGATTCGTCCATCGTGCCGATCTCCATCTTGCTCGCATTTGGATATTGCAAGCATGTGCTGGTAGCTTAAGGACTACAAGGGATCCAAAGTCTGACCTCGTGGTCGCATGTTTTAGCATGTGAGTCCGAAGTCATGGCGCTCCTCGAGGTCAAAGGTGTTTCACTTCGAGAACCCCGCTCGCCATTACATTGTCAAGTCTCAAGAAACTCTCTTTTTGGAGGCTCTCATCTTCCACGACATGTCAAGCATCTTTTGCCTGCCGCCGTCAACATTCACACCTGTTTGGCCTCTCTGCGAATGGATGATTCTAGTCATACAGATGGGTCTGTCCGGGCCTCCTCACATGTCGTCCAATCTTCGACTCCTAACGATCCGGCCATATTGGCTATAGTTCTACTAACCTCGTCGGCTCCCTCTGATACACCCGATCTCGTACCAGTGTCATTCCCCTCTATGATACCTAAACACATGTGAGCATCAGTCTCCTCTGGCACACCAGATCCCATGCCTCTATTGGTCCCCTCCAATGCACCTCATCTAGTGCCTAAATGTGTTTTCATAGGCACACTCAATCCTGCGCTGGTGTCAATATCTCCAGTCATACCTACTCATGTGCATGTACCTGCTTTCCATGCTTGTGAGACAGAACCTGTCCATGTTTCTCATACATCCTATCCCCTTGCCTTCCCATCCACAAAGCCTATGGTTGTGACCCAGCAGCTTGCTCTGCAGCCTGAGGTGAGCACCGCAGCGTCAGGCTACTCCCACGAGCCCGGTGGTCATCTTCGACCATTGGCCTTTAGGACTCAACGGAAAGCTAACTTGACGGCAAGACGCCTGACTCACAGTGTTCATTGTGACAAGCATGGAAAAAAGATGTTTGGCTCAAGTGTCCGAGCTGAAGAAACTGATATACACCCAGCGTGCTTTTTCAACCACGAGTTGGTCTTGCATGAGTTCTTGGTAGCTTGTGATATTGCAGCTGATCTTGTTGTGGTTAATATGAGTCTGGAGGCATGCGCGTTGGCCATCCGGAACTCTCTTTGACCGGTGTCTTATTCAGACACGTTGAAGGAGGCACTCTTGGCAGAAAACGTAGAGATGTGGCACATCGCTTGTGAGAATGAACTAAAACCCAACCGTGAGTATAGTGTCTATGAGCTTGTCAAAATCCCGCCTTGTTGAAAGGCTGTACAGGCCATGTGGGTCTTTCACAAGAAGGTGAAGCCTGACAGCTCACCAGACCGCCACAATGCCTGCATGACGGCCAAGAGACTCTCATAGGTTGATGGTTTGGACTTCACTAACACGTTTGTACCTGTTGGTCGTATGACTATTGCTCGCGTCGTATTTGGGATTCTTGCTCACCTTGACTGGGTGCTTCACTAGATGGATGTGATCGTTGTGTTCCTCCATGGCACTGTAAAGGAGGAGATTTACATAGTCATTACACTTTGTTGTCGATGACAAGGTGTGGCGCTTGTGCAAGGCCTTATACAATCTGAAGAAGTCACCCAAGTATTGGAACCAGCATATCACTGGCACACAAAGTATGTACTGGATCATGCTGAGTGATCCCACCCGTCCCTCTCTCTTACATATATAGTAGAGCGCTTCACCTCCACCTTGGTCTACGTGGATGTTCTCCCAATTGCGTACCCTTCGATGGAGGTTGTGAACAGGGCCAAGGCAGTCCTTCAAGCTGCCTACAAGATGAAGGACCTTGCTTCTGCAGTTATGTTTCTTTAGATGGAAATAGTACGTGATCGTCAGTGTTAAATCCTCTTATTGTGTTAGGCACGTTACGTCCACATTGTGGGGGAGACATTTGCTAACCTCGTTGGTGTAACTCCTACAACCTCCACCTCCATCACACCTTACGGATAAGAAGCCATGAAGGTGGAGGATCCAACATAATTGGGGAAGAGTGGGTGTGCTAGTAGTGGTACATCCGTAGCGGACAACCTATAACGCGACACAAGATATTTGTGCTATGACCTTGACAGTAGCAGATGTGTCAAGTACCTACTCAACAATGGCAACCAGTATCCTCATAGTTTTAGCATAGAAGAGCTATGTTGGCTGTTAACGCTCTGCTCTCATGGAACCTAAGTGTGTTTTCACCATCAAGTGGTCCAAAGTTAGCATTTTCTATCATATTCATTTCACGTAGTGATGCTTGTGGAGGAGCTTATTCAGCACATGATGATGGGGAGTCAGAACCTAACAACAATGACTGGATTGCCAAGTTCCACACTCATGCTTTGTGTTGTTGTTTTTAAATCCTCCGTTGGGAGTCCAGGATAGTCTGAATGTTCCATTGCATGTTACTCGGTGATGACGACATGTCGAGAGATAAATGTCATCTGAATTTTTTAATCCAGTGCAGGTCATTACATGGCCTTTCATTAAGATGACTTTGGCCTCCCTGGTCTTGTTACATCTGCTCGGTCTTATGCATGAGTGAGCATGTGATCGTTACAAATTTCAACTTGTTTATAAGGGATTCTTGTACATCCCTCTCATTAACTTTGTTAAGACCTTTGCCCCCGTCAGGGACTTCACTTGTGCTTTTGTTCTTCTTAGCTTGGTGGAACAAAGTGATCAGGAGGTCAAGCACATGGATGTGACCAATGCCTTCTCGTATGCAAAATTGGATGAAGAGCTTTACATGGTGCAACAACCTGGCTTTGCCAATGGCACCAACAAGGTTGGACGAATTTGCAAGGCCTTGTATGGACCAAAGTATTTCCCTTGTTGCTGGAACATGGAGATCACTGCTATCCTTGAGAGGGAGGGAACTGTCGCAATGTTGTCGATCCAACATTATTCCTTTAACATCTGTCCTCCCCTCTTGTTGTTGTCCTTGAATCTATCAATGACCTTCTTATTGCCTCTTTGAGTCCTTCGGATGTTTAGCCCATGAAATTCCTTCCAGAGCCTGTCTATAGGATGAAGGACTTGAGTCGCGCTTGTCTTGGAACTCGAGTGGGACCAACCTAACCGCACATTGCACATGCATCCAGTAGCTTACATCCATAGCCTTACTAAGTGCTTTGCTTCAGTACGTTACAATTCCACTTGCCTCTACACCCATGACCCATTTGGCCAAAGAATTCTGAAAACAATTGATGTGGCCCAACTGGAGGGAAGAGTTAATGTCACTAGCTATCTTCGATTCATTCAATCTTCGATGTACCTTTCCACAACGACACGCACAGATGTGGCGTTCTCTGTCAACTCCTTGGCCCAATTCTCTGAACATGCACATCAATGTTGTCTTGAGGGTAAATCTGTGTTTTGTGATACACGCTATCTACAATCTGTATCGAGTTGTGAAAAAAAAAACAGAACCATCTGTAGTCGTCAATGATTCTACTGACAGTGATTGGGCACATGATAATGACGCTCGTAGCTGGCCTGGGTACATCTCTTTGTTCAGAGGCACTACTGTGTCTTAGAAGAGTGACAAACCTGGTTACATTGCAAAGAGCACCGACAAAGCCAAGTATGCTGCTCTTAGTTTAGGTTCTCATGGAACTTGGGGAAAGCTAGGCAGCAGGTTGGGGCAACAGCGTTGTTGATGCAGCGTGCGGGCTTCCACGCTCGTTGCTTAAGTCTGCTGCCCCCTCAGTCTGCTGCTCTACAGTCTAAGTCTGGAAGCTCTTGGGTTGTTACTCAGAAACGCGCGTGCCAGTGTTAGCGCCAGAAAGCAGCTAAAAACTGAAAGTGACTGATTAGGAATGAAGAATGAGCAACAATGGGAGACCCCTCCAAGTTCTAGCTCCCCCCCAGCTCTATATAACTTGTTACTCAGCTAACCAGCCAATCAGAAAATAGACCTACACCTATTTTCTGGTAGGCAGGGTTTTCTCGGTGAGCCCTGCCAGACGGCCGACAGCCCAAAACCCGGGTGTCGTCCGTTTTGCCTGAAAACTGGACCATACCAAAATTCCGACGCTGCGAACGCAGTCGTGCAGTCAGAATCAACTAGAAAAATAGCAGCAAAGATTTGTGGCTGCCTGAACCCAGGCAGTACCTACGATGGTCCATGATGCCAAACAGTGCCTAGGCAGAGCATGACACTGCAGACGCAATGATACAGACAGATCCAACACCTGACGCATGCAGACAACATCTGTGGTGGCAGTGACCGTCGGCGGCCCAACCATCGAGGAGGCCTGCTGATGGAGCTGAGCACGTTGCCATGGAGAGGAGGCTCCAGCAAAGCGCGAGTAGGCTTCAGCGTACGTCGACTCCACCGGACGACACTCCAGCAGCGTCGAATCTTGCCGTCAGTCATCTGCACGTCGATGTACACAAGCCGGGATGACACAAAAGAGCACAATGAGGATGTGCAAAAACCAAAACTCCCCCATGACTCACAGACGTAGTGGACATGGACGGGCAGAGACACAGTCAACATTTAGACTCCCCTAGAGCATATAGAGACGCAAGCAGCAACTCACGGACGTACGCCAACCGAACTGACAGCCTTCATGAACGAGTCGCGCTTCAATGCCCTGGTCAAGAAGTTAGCCAGCTGCCGTACCGTCGCAACCCGCACAATGCTGATGCTTTCTTCATGCAACAACGAACGCACATAGTGATACTCAACGTTGATGTGCTTCGTGCGTGTGTGATGCACACCGTCATTGTCGGCGATGGTCATGGTACTCTCACTGTCACAATGCAACGTGATGGATGCGACAGATTGACACAGCTCAGACAACAAACGACGCAACCACACACTCTCACACGCGCCTGAGCCAAGGGCCACGTACTCAGCCTCAGTATTGTTGCGTGGAATGCAACCCTGTTTGCCACTACGCCAGGACACAGCTGTGCCACCGACTAGAAAGATCCAGCCTGTGCGACTCTTACCGTCTGGACTGCCAGTCCAATCACTGTCAGTGTAGTCCACCACCACCACAGACGACTAGCGGCAGAACATAAGACCTCGCCGAGGAGTCGAGACGACATATCGCAGTACTGTGATCACAGCCTTGAAGTGGAGGTAACGCGGCTCTTGAGAAAATTGAGCCAGGAGGTTGACGGCGAACGCGATGTATATGCGCGTTGTCGTCACAAGGAACATCGGTGACCCAATGACTTCCAGGTAGGTGGTCACGTCAACTGGCTGCCCCACAACGGCTGGGTCAAGACTCTTCAGCTCCACCTGGTCATCAGGTGATATGGGTGAAGATGCGCTTGGCACGAGAGGTAGGTCCTCGGTGAAGCGAGTGGACAGGGTGTGCACATAGGTAGCCTGGTGGACGTGTAGGATGTCCTGGGAGCGATCATGCTCAAGCTTCATGCCGAGGAAGACTCGGGCAGACCCAAGATCCTTCATCCGGTAGGCGGTGTGCAGCAGGTCCTTGATACGCTGGATGGCAGCCATGTCAGACGACACAATGAGGAGATCATCAACATAGACCAGGACAGCGATGAGGGTCTGGCCTCGCGGGCTGAGGAACAGTGCGGGGTCAGAGGTGAAGTGCTGGAGGTTACATCGGAGGAGCGTGCCGCTGATCTCCTGGTTCTAGCACCGAGGCGATTGCTTCAGGCCGTAGAGAGCCTTCTGCAGATGCCAAACTCTCCCAGTATCGTCGTCGAAGCCTGGAGGCTGCACCATGTAGAGTTCCTCGCCCTCCACTGAACCATGGAGGAAGGCGTTGCTCACATCCATCTGATGCAGCTCCCACCGATGCTGGGCAACCAGGCTAAAGAGCTCCCGGCTTGTGGATAACCGGCCAACTGGGGCAAAAATCTGGTCGTAATCGACCCCAGGGATCTTAGCAAATCCCTTGGCTATGAGGCGGGCTTTGTACTTGTCTAAGGACCCGTCGGGCTTCCATTTGCACCGAAAGACCCACTTGGCACCGATGGCCTTTCGACCTAGAGGGAGGTCGACGAGGTCATACACGTGGAGCTACCGGATAGCAGCGAGCTCATCAGCGCAAGCAGCATCCCAGTGTGCAGCCTCAGGAGAGGCTCGAACCTCGCGTAGGGTGGCTGGGTCCTCCGGGCGTGCTATGGAGCACACTGAGAGTGCATGTGCATCTTGAGCTCTAGGTGGGATGCGTGCGAGTGCAGCCGTGGTAGCATGCCGATGCTCGTGATGAAGCACGATGTAGCCCACTACAGAGCCAGGGTGAAGGACTGCAATGATAGCTAAAGTGGTCAGGCCGAGGGCCTTGGTGCTAGGGTCCCCACTAATGACCGTAGGATTAGAAGAGACACGTGGAGCGACAGGGGGCCGAGACACCAATGGGCGAGGTGTTGTGGTGTGCGTGCTCATTGACGATCTGGGTCGGAGGTTGCCGCCTGAGCCACGCGTGTAGCATGGCAGGGCAGGAGATGTTGCTGAGGCTGACGGGCCGACGGGGGCGACGGGGTTGCTGGCCCGGAGGGACGAGCGGACGCGACTTGCGCTGCTGGCCAAGAGGGGCGATCGGATGTGACTGGGGCCGCCGGCCCGGAGGGGCCGCCGGGAGCGACTAGGACGGCTGGTTTGGAGGGACCAGTGGACACAATTGGGGCGGTTGGTCCGGAGAGACCAGTGGACACAACTGGGGCGGTTGGCCCGGAGAGACCAGTGGACACGACTGGGATGGCTGGCCCGGAGGGACCAATGGACTCGACAGGGGCGGCTGGCCTGGAGGGATTAGTGGACGCGAGCCAGCGGGCGCGACTGGGGCTGCTGGCTTGGAGGGGCCAGCGGGTGTGACAGGGACTATTGGCTCGGTGGGACAAAGTGATGTGCCTCTCGGAAGCGACAGGACGGAGGACGGACTCACCACTCCCTCACGCGGCGGGAGCGACATCGACGAGCCGGAGCAAATGAGATCCCTCGGGAACAGCTCCTCAAAGAAGAGGACATCGCAAGACTCGACGATGTAATGTCGGGAGGGATCCCAAGAGTGCCAAGCCTTGGACTGATGAGAGACACCGAGAAAGGTGCAAGGACGCCCGCGGGGGGTGAGCTTGTTGCCCTGCTACGGGGCGAGCAGTCACAGAATGACCAAGCAGCCCCAGACCCGGGCCGGGCGAAGGCCAGCTCGCTGACCGCACCATTGCTGGTATGACATGGACTGGCAAGGAAGGGGTGCGTGGGTAATCCGGTTCCAGACCCACGCCATGTAGGCCATGGCTTCAAAATAGAAGCCATTGGAGAGGCCAGATGCAACCTGCATGGTGCGGACGGCGTCAGCCATGGTACGGTGCCACCGTTCGGAGACGCCTTTGTGGACAAGCGTGTAGGGCACAGATGTCTCAAGGTGGATACCGCGGGAGGTGAGAAAAATCGTGGTCTCACCCATGTACTCACCATCGCGATTGGAGCAAAAGCGACAAAGAGATCGACCACACTTGCACTCCGCATGGACAAGCCAATCTAGAATAGCATGGGCAACATCGCTCTTCTGCCAAAGGCAGAAGACCCAGCGGTCGCGGGAGAAGTCGTCAGTGAGGATGAGCACATAGCGGCCATGCTCTCCAATAGATTCGGTTGGGAGAGGACCCATGACATCGGAATGGACCAGATCTAGGGAGGCGGATGCACAAGAGGAAGACAAAGGGTATGTGGACCGGTGCATCTTGCCCTAAGTGTAATCAATGCATTTTTTGGGGCACGAGAGAAGAAAGCTCATCGGGTCAAGGCCCTTGGCCGGCTTGGTGCGGAGCATGCTGTCTACGGCAGCAGAGTGGACGTGGCAAAGGCGGCGGTGCAAGAGGCGGGTGTGCTGTGGAAAGAGCGTGCTGGTGACGAACACATGGCCTGTGGCGGCCAACGACGTGGGGACGGAAGGAGAGGAGGACAGACGAGGTATGTACCACAGGTTGCCACGGGCGGTGGCGTGTGGGACGACAAGACCGGACGGACGCAACGACACAGTGCCAACACCACATGAGTGTACAATGTCCATGCTCATGCGGTCAAAGGCAGTAACGGACAGAAGGCTGAGCTCAAGACCTGGGATGAAGAGGACGTTGGTCAAGAAGATATCACCGGCAGGAACACGGAAACAAAAAATGCCGACACCGCGGACGGGTAACACCTGTCCAGAGCCCGTCCGGACCCCGAATACATCGCCAATAGGACCAAGCATGCTAAAGGACTTGCGAGAGGCCGTCATGTGGTACGTGGCTCTGGAGTCGAAGATCCACGTCTCGGTAAGGTCCTAGACCGGTGTTGCCAGATCACTGACAGTCACATGGCAGCAAGCAAGAGACGTGGACGATGTGGAAGGGGGCGCAAACCAAGACTGCCAATCATCAAGCCACGCAACGTTGTCACGAAAGGAGGCAGAGGAGAGTGTAGAAGATGGCGAGACAGACGAGGAATTAGGAAACAACCGTAGCTCAAGTTCATTCATGTAGGGCATTAGGGATGAGCAGGAGGTGACGCAACTCGCACTTCCCTGGGAGGAGGGCGAGGCAGGCCGAGCTGAAGCACAATGAACTGCTCCAATAAACGATTGCGCGTGGATGGCTCAAAAGTGTAGAATGAGTGCGGAGTGATGGCGCCTGAGCCCGGAGAGAAGGACGACTGCCTCAGTGAAGGGAACAAGGGCGACAATGGCTGCAAATGATACAGTTGAGGAGCTGGCATCGACGGGACCGGTGTCGCGGTCAGAGGAGTGGAGCCGCTGGACAAGGTCGAGGTGTCAGGGGCGGCAACAGCTACGGCAGCAGAGGTAAGACGATACTCCCACTGGCAATGCATGGTGGCGATGATGCACACCTCGTCCGTCGGCAACGGGCACGTGTACCACCCGTACCCTGGCTGGCCACAGTTGTCGCAGACTGAGGCACTACTGGACCCACTCGACTGTTGCTGGTGCTGACCCTTGCCCTTCTTGTCCCAGCGTTTCTTCTTCCCTGGTGATGAGGAGCTGGTGGAGGTAGCAGTTGTGGGGAAAGCGACGGCCACGGAAGCAACGGTAGGGGAGGCGAGGGCCTCGATGCGCTGGAGACGGGATTCCAGATGAGCTTCCTCAATCCTGAGGAAGAGCTCATATGCCCAGGGCATGAGGGTGTCCTAGGCCGCCGTGGTGGAGAGGACGTCCTGGGAGTAGTGGACAATGACGTCCACGTACACGCCGGTGGCACTGCGCTTGATGGTGAGGAGCGCGGCCAGAGGGGGTGGAGCAAAGGTGCCTAGGCGACGGAGGATGTCCTCAGCTCGCTGCCAGTATGCGATGACTGTCTCGGTCTCCCCTTGTGTAGGGAATTGAACTCCCGCAGCAGACGGTTGATCTCAATGTCGCTAGATAGGTGATGGGGACGAGTGAGGACGTGCCACATGCCTACAGGGTCTGGGATGCCGCCAATGGTAAAGTCGCCAAGAAAAGGTTCTAGGGCCAGGCGAGAAGCAGGAGGAGCGATGGGGACAAGGGCACATACGGGGCGACCGGCGTTATATAGCTGGTCGGCCTGGGTGGAGTCGTACGGGAGGGTGTAGTATGCCCACAGACCCTCACCCTATGCCAAGATGCAAAAGCTGAGCTCCCAACTCTGGAACTACTCGCCGGCTTGAAGCGGTGTGGGCGGCGTCTCAAAGTCCTTTTGCCTGCGGCCGGCACCCAGAGTGGGGCCAAGGACGACAATCACTATCTGCCACTGGTGCTGAGCCTGCTACGATGCCAGGTAATGCGTGGCAGCAGACACAGCAAGGCTGGCGTGCCCGAGAGGAAAAAATGACGGAGGGATACTGGTGGCAGTCTGTGAAGCCAGTGGCTACAGTGTTGCAAGCTGCTGCATTAGGGCGGCGAGCTGTTGTTGAAAGGAAGTCAGGGGGTCAGAGGTGCCGACGACGACGCTTGTGGGCTACTTCTGTTTTTGTTGCTGTTCTTGCACATGCTGCTGCTGCTGTTCATGCTGCTGCTGCTGCTGCTGTTGTTGCAGCTGCTGCAAGAAGAGGGGAGGTACCCCTCCTTGGGGTACCCCCAACAGAGGAGGACCCCTCCCCACTAGGGCTTTTAGCCATGGGTTTTGGTCTCTTTTTTTTGTGTGATGTTAACGTCAGTAGTGACGTCAGCCTAGAACGGCTCGCGTTAGTAGCTGCTGCCGCGTTATCTGCTACTGCTACTACTACAGAGTTTCTCCCCCCCTTCCCCTTTTTTATTGATGATGTCAGTAGTGACATCAGTAGTGACGTCAACGGCTGGATGCTGACGTCAGCAGTAATCATTGTTGGGGCCGCTACTAAACAACTACACTGACTGCTGTTGTTGATGCTACTACTACTGTTGTTTCTGGCGCTACTGATGCTTGTCGTTGCTGCTGCTGCTGCTATTGCTGTTGCTATAGCTTCTGTTGTAGCTACTGCTACTGCTAGTGCTGCTACTACGCCTGTTGTGGCAGCATCAATTGCTACTACTACTGTTGCTACTACTGCTGCTGCTGCTGCCGGTACTATAGTTGTTATTGCTGCTGCTGCTGCTACTGTTGCGTCTACTGTGGTAGTAGTAACTACTACTACTACTGCAGCTGCTCTTGCACTTGCTGCTGCTGTTGCTGCTACTGTTGCTGCTGTTGTTGTTGTGTGCTACTACAACTGTTATGACTGCTGCAACAGCTCTGGCAGCTGCTACTGGGGTGGGGGAATTTTTTTCTTCATTTTTTTCCTTTTTGTCTGGCAAAGTGAGCTTTGCTGCTTGCTCTGGGCAGCGGACTGCAAGTAGCGAGCTCGATGCTCAATGCCCGTAGTCCGCTGCTCGTAGCCAGCAGTGAGCTCGCTGCTTGCAGCCTGTAGCTCGTGGCGAGCTACGGGCTGCGAGCAGCAACAGCTGATGTTGGCTGCTGCCGACTATTGCTCGCTGCTGCTACTGTTGCAGCCGGCTGTTGTTGCTACTTGCTGTTGCGGCTACTGCAGCTTGCTGCTATTAGTGCGCGCTACCGCTGCTATTGTTGTTACGGGATGCTGCTATTGCTACGAGCTGCTGCAAGCTGCTGCCAGCTGATGCTGCTGTTGCGAGCTGCTACAAGCTGCTACTGCTACCGGCTGCTGTTACTGCTGCAAGCTGCTGCTACTGCGATGAGCTGCTGCTACTGCCGGCTGCTGCTGCTGCTGCTGCACGTAGCTGCTGATGGCTGCTACTGCCACTGCTCAATGCTATTGCCTGCTGTTGCTGCTACTGGAGGCTGCTGCTGCTGCTGCTCGCTGGTGCCAGTCACTGCACCTGGGTGACATTGCCACGTGCATCGTCGCCCGCAGGTGTTGGACGTGGCCTGTTGCTCACCTCCTGGAGTCACGCGTGGGGGTCAGTGCTGTCAAAAAAAATCCGGCAGCATTTCTCCAAGCCCAGTGACCGTTGGAAAAATTCTGACGCCGCCTCCAGGCGGGTCAATGCTGCCGGAAAAAACCGGGCAGCATTTCCCCTTCACTGGCGTGTATGGGGATCCGCCGGCGTTGTCTGGCACCTGTACGCCAGTCTTCTGCTGCTGCTACTACGCTCTGGCTCTGATACCAAAAGGGAAAATCTAGGGAGCAAGTTGGGGCAGCAGCGTTGTTGATGCAGGGTGCGGGCTTCCACGCTTGTTGCTTAAGTCTGCTGCCCCGGCAGTTTGCTGCTCTAACGTCTAAGTCTAGAAGCTCTGGGTTTGTTACTGAGAAACATGCGCGCCAGTGTTAGCTCCAAAAAGCAGCTGAAAACTGAAAGTGACTGATTAGGAATGAAGAATGAGCAACAATGGGAGATCCCTCCAAGTTATAGCTCCCCCCAAGCTCTGTAGAACTTGTTACTCAGCTAACCAGCCAATTGGAAAACAGTCCTAGACCTCTTTTCTGGCAGGCATGGTTTTCTCGGTGAGCCCTGCCAGACGGCCGACAGCTCAAAACCAGGGCATCGTCCGTTTTGCCTGAAAACTGGACGATACCAAAATACCGACGCTGCAAACAAAGTCATGCGGTCAGAATCAGCTAAAAAAATAGCAGCAAAGAGTTTGTCCAATAACTCAATGTCCTGATGCAAGCTCTTTGCAGCACAAGTTCATGGGAGGCGGGGTTCGTCAAGAGAAACACGCAACTCTCAAACAAACCCAAGATTCGTCTGGCCCCTCCAGAATTGTTTGATCCTGCACATTCCAAGGGACAAACGGTTCGGATGTAGCTGATAAGCTTGAAGGTGTACTTTATCGCTATTGGGGTCAACGACAATCAAATTAAAATTGAACTCACGGCCGCGCTTTTCTGTGACACGCCATTACATTGGTGGTCTAATCTAAATGCCATGCAACAACAGCAAGAGACCGGCGGGGCCTCGTTGACAGGCAATGGCGCCCATCTCATATCGTAAAACATAGGCGTTCTACTCTTGGAGCAGATCAACCTGCAATGGCAAGACGCGCTGACGCCACCAACTGACTGGAACTATTTCTCGCGTGTAATGCTCGCATGTTTTGGACGATTGAACGAGAAGTCTGATGCTCGGTACGAGCTTCAGCGTCTCTGTCAACAGTATAGGGTGGCAGATCACATGTGGAGATTCTGCAAGATCATCACTAGTGCAGACATCATCCCTGACGAAGTATGTTTTCACTACAACAACGCCCTCAAACAAGACATCCAATGAGCGATGAATGTTTTTGGCATCCAAAATGACTTACCATACATGATCGTAGCAGAAAAAATGATCGATAATGCCAACTACAATACTCGGTTCCAGGAATCATATGGTTGGTGACCTCCCAACCAAAATTATTGTGGGAACGCAAGAATCCAATCGGGGGACTCCTTGACTCCGATGGAAGTGGACGCCGTCAACCAAAGAGATACATGCACCTACTAAAACTGCAAAAAACTTGCGAATATTGTTGAAAACTACCGAAGCAAATAGCAAGCAAAAAAGGCGGGGGGGAGGGGGGGGTCGTAGAAAAATGAGTTTGGAAATGTCAAATGACAGGAGTTAAAGGCGCGACTCTTGTCCAATAGGAGTGATCTACGCCAAACAATCGCCTATCTCAACGGCTCACAATGCCGCAGAGGCTTTCTGAGATCGCTAAGCTTCACGAGGGGTACGAGGACGGCCAATTGGCCATACTTCTGAAAGTGAAACTCCAAATTCGCAAGAGTGGAAGAACGGTACCGGTACTATTGGGTGGAGGAGCCTATTACAGTTTTGTAAGCAACGACATGGTTCAAAAGCTGGGGTTGTACACTGAACCAGGGATGTTTGAAGGAAAAGTCAATGATAGAGGACTGCATATATGGAAAATCCACGAACTACTTTGACTACATGTTGGAGACTCCCGGATGTAACGGTATGGAGGTCATGTCCGATGAGTGATCACAAAAGCATTCTTGGATGAGATTTCCTCTACTAGCACAATTCGAAAATCGACTCAAATTGTGGCGTCATCTACCTTGAAGTTAACAGCGCCAAGCGACGAATTCCCCGCATGGGGCAAAAGACAACAGCGGAGTCAGCAAAGGTGGAAGCAGGAGGGGAAACCGCAGCAACTGAATGGAGAAAACTCATGCAACAAATACCGCTCAACGTGGCCAAGCACTGTATACAATGAGGGGCTCCTATGTGGCTCGTACACCTTGAGCCAATGGAGGAAGCGGAAGTAGCAGTAGCTGACTAATCATCCTTGTTAACCTCATCAGGCTCATCGACATCAACAAAGTTTGCGATGTATCCAGAGTAGTTTGCACCTCTCATCCAAGAGTACATGGATTTCTTCCCCAACGAACTCCTGAAAACCTTACCATCCTAACGCAACACCGACCATTGCATCGCACTGAAACCAGGCAGCTGACCCACAGTTTGAGGAGCTTATCGGATGAGCGACCATGAGCTGATCCAGCTAAAAAAGCAACTCAACGAGATGCTCAGTCAAGGATACATCTAGCCATCCACGTCACCATACGCTGCCCAGTGCTATTCGTAAAAAAGAACTGGCAAAATGCGGATGTGCGTGGGCTATCTGGGGTTGAACGACGCTACCATCAAGAATCGCTACCCTCTCCTCCAAGACGACAAATTTTTTTGTCAACTCAGAGGAGCTCGATTTTTTACCAAAATTGACCTATACAACATTCATCACCAGATCCACGTGGCAGACCCTGAAATTGAGAAGATGGCATTCCAAACCCGCTAAGTTCATGGTCATGCCGTTTGGACTCACAAATGCCCCAGCAGCTTTCATGGCAACAATGAACAACATTTTCCACCCGTACCTTGACAACTTTTTCCTTGTTTATCTTGATGAAACTCTGGTGTACATTCGCACCCCGGAGGAGCACGATGGACATTTCTGAAATGTTCTCGAAGCTACAAAGAGATTTTTTTTAGAAATCTCTCAAAGTATGACTTTGCTCACCATTTGATTGAGTTTTTGGGTCACGTCATCAACAGAGAGCTATACATCTCAAGCAGCTATTCACACGAGGCTACGACCAGCACGGTGGATACAAAAAAGCCAAGTTCTGGTACGATACACCCTATTGGCAAAGATGATTCACTTGCCAGGTGGTCGTTCCCCCAAACGACAAAATCCGCTGCATGCTGCTCAACGAGTGCCATGACACCGGTCCAAATGGACATTTTGGAGAGGAAAAGACACTGAAAAAGCCGGCAAAGCACTATGGGTGGTAGAAGATGCAAACCGATGTGGCCAACTTCTGCAAATCCTGTGACATGTCTGAGCGACAAAAATCTTGTCGCACAAGACCACTCAAGATTCTGCACCCGCTCCCCATTCTGAGTGAACCATGGGCCGACATCTTTATGGACTTCATCACTGGATTACCGGTCACACCCAAGCGATAGGACCCAATCCTCGTGGTTGTCAACATGTTCTCCAAAGTGTCTTGCTTTGTTCTGACGACGACCAATGTCACCGCCAAAAGAACAGCACAACTGCTTCCAAACAACATCGTACCGCTACACAGCGTGCTAAGAAACATCACGAGAAAAAGAGACGGTCGAGTCACGAGTCGGTTTTAGCGCAGATTGATGACTCGACAGGGCAGTCGGATCCAGATTTGTACCAGGTGTTCCACCCTCAAACTAACGACTAAACCAAGCGGACCGATCAGACGCTCGAACAAATTCTTTGAACATTATGTAAACCACATGGGATGGATTGAACAATTAAGATTCTTACCGCCGAACTCGCATGTACTGTATTGGATCATCTATTCGCCAAGATTTTGATTTCCTTTTTGTGTTGCTGGAATTCACCTAAAATCGAGATATTTTTAAGTTAATGAGTGGTCGCCTAAGGCACTACATTGGAAAAGTCGGAACACTCAAATTTGCTGACCTTCTCAACTTCGCCTTTGAGAAGAGGCCAAACGTTGATGTCGGACGTCAAACATGAACAGAAACGCATGTTTGGCGACAGAGGTAGATAACTTCGGCACCACACAGGCTGACATGGCACGTCACTTTGCAACAGCCGGCCCTTGCTCCGACTCCGATAGAGTTGAACTACCCCGCTTGTGGTTTTTTTCCCTCGAAATGACTTGGGTACACCAGAATCTGCTGTCGCCATAATCATTGGCCTGATTCATCCAAACGACGAAGAGTATTTTATTGGACGCATGAACAAATGGAAAAGATGTTTTTGTCCAATTCATGATCTAGTACGGCAACTTGCCGATATCTTCCGCAACAGGTAAAACTCAGTTTGAAGTGGTGCGTAGCAAACTTCTCGCCACACCAAGTGGAATTTACAGCCACAGCAACATTCCCACAGACGACATACAACCCCGCAATTTCTCCACTATCTGGGATAAAACACGATTGATGCTCGCAAAGGTACAAGCTGCAATGAAGGGAGCAGCAGACCGACATAGCAGTGACAATGTATTCACTGCTGGAGAAAAAATTTCTCCTCAGCTTGGCAAACATCAAACCCTGCGAAGCCGACGATTTAAAGCTCAAACCCAGATGGCTGGGACCATTTGAGATCGAGCACCTGAAAATCTTTGTGGTTGCACGACTCAAAATCCATGACGCTATGCAGATTCATCCGATGTTCCACATCAGCAGGCTTAAACAATATCAGGACCCCAGCGAGAAATTGAAAGTGGTCAAAGTTGTTTGGATTGCGCATCGATGGAAAGTCGGATGCAAAAGGTCTTGTATCCTATTCATCCACATGGAGCTTCTCTAGGATTCATTCTTCCCTTTGACTTACGACCGGTACATAAGATAGGCAACTAGTAGGATAGCAGTCTTCAATACAGTGGAGGTTAGAAAGCAAAATAGATTAGATTTCCAAATACCCCATACACTCATGCACAAGCACATGTCCTCGGTACAATTTTTTTCAGACATTCTAAACATGTGATTGTAGCAACATTGCGAATCCCGCCTTCCTCACTCACGCAAGCTATACACCCCAACCATTGAAAAACGTATCAACATTTATCTTGAGTTTGAGAATTCTGCCTCGACTGACCCTGGACTTGAAACAAGGAACTTTATTTGCCTTTGATTCTAACGATTGTGCTCGATGTGCCCCATGGAGTACCGGTGGTGTCTATCCTGTTTTGAGTGTCTGCCGATCCTCTCTCTTATAGCGGTCGACAGTACAATCATCTTGTTTAATGTTAGTGGAGTTTCTCTTATGCCGAACTTAGCGTAGGTGGTGAACAGGTAGAACTTATGAGGCATAACACGATTTAGAATTTGGACACTTGAGCAATTGAAAATTAGTGCTAAGTGTACTTTGATGACAAGTGTCAAAATGATCGAACATATACATACAAGTGTTGAGTTATGAATGAGACATAGTCGGGGTCGTTGGGTCGACTGTCAAGCGATGCGTGTGGAGTCGTGTTGTGTGATCAAATTCGAGAAGGCCCGTCGAAAAATCCGGGGGCTTCAAGAATCGACGGTGAAAATGCGAGATGCATCTTTATACATTCAGATTCATCTCGGTGCATCGAGAGTTCGACCAAAATGTCATGACACTTCTATCATAGATTTGCGAGAGTGGTCAAAGTTGTCAGAAAGTGTAGGAAGGTTCATTGGAGGGTGAAGGTTGTTGGCTGAGTTGCCCTCGGCTGTCGGGGTGAATACCGAGGTCTCACAACGCGGTGGGTTGTTTGTACAATAACAGAAATGCCCACTCGGGACGTGTGTAAGTCTGGTACATAGTACTTCCCCCCCCCCTCCCTCTTTTAGAAACAACGTCCTGGCGCGCGTGCAGACGTGGCCCGGTGATAGCGGTAACAGCCGTTGATTAGGTGATCAACGTCTCGGAGGTTGTCATAGGGTTCCCAGCTATTGTGCGCGGCGTTGTAGCCGTGCCACTTGAAAAGATGTTTTGTCGTTTTGCCACATTGTTGATGGCCAAGGATGTCCTTGATGACCTACTCTCTGTCCTCGTCCACTTGAACAGGAGGATGGGGAGGGACATCCTTGCCGAGGAAGTTCTCTCCAGGATCCCTGTAGTGCTTGAGTTTGCTGATATCGAACACTGGATTAACGTGCATAGTGTCATGGAGTTTGAGTCATGGAACCAGGGGGGTTTCATTTGCTAAATCTCAAACGGACCCAACCATCGGGTTTTGAGCTTAAAAAAACTTGGTTTCGCAAGGTTTGATTTTGGTTGAGCTAAGGAATTTGTTGTCGACGGCAAAAAAATTGTCGCTCCGATGGCGGTCGGGTGCTTGTTTCATTGCCAATTGTGTCTTTGTGATGGTCTGCCGTGTTTCCCATACATAATCTTGAACAAAGTTTTACCCGTTGTTGTGGAAACTACCAAATCATACGTGATTTCGGTGGTCGGGAGTTTTTGTGCCCAATCCATCCCATGAGGTTTGCATAGTTTTCAGAGAAGTTGTTCGAGCGTTTGATTGGTCCACTCGGTTTGGCCGTCGGTTTGAGGATGAAACGTCATTGAAATTTGAATTTGGCTGTCATTGCGAGTCATCAATTTGTGCCAAAAACGGCTGGTGAAGCGACCGTCTCTATCAATTGTGATGGTCCTTGGTACACCGTGCAGATGTATGCTGTTGTTTAGAAACAGCCTTGCTGTTCCTTGAACGGTGACGGTGGTCGTTGTCGGGATGAAATGGGAAATGTTGAAAAACCCGTCAATGACAAAGAGGATCGCGTCATATCCCTCGGGTGTGACTGGTAATCCTGTGACGAAGTCCATGGAGATGTCAGCCCATGGTTCTATTGGAATAGGGAGCGCCTGCAGAAGTCCGTGTGGCCTCCTGCGACAGGATTGTTTCAAAGACATCTGACGTGGGATTTGCAAAAATTGGCCACATCAGATTGCATCTTGTCCCACTAGTAGTTTTTCGCCAGCTTCTTCAGTGTCTTGTCCTCCTCGAATTGTCCACCTGGACTGGTGTCATGGAATTCTTTAAGTAGCATAGTAACAAGTTTGTCATTTGAGGGAAAGACAACCTGGCGAGTGAATTGCTATCGCCAATGGGGTACATCGTACCAGATTTTTGTCTTGTCGTATCCGCCGTGCAAGTTGTTGCCTTGTGTAGACTCAAGATATGGATCTCAAGTCGCTTGAGATATGGATCTCGCTGCAGTTGTAACGCTGCTGCCTCAGCCATCAAATCTGATCGGCGGCTGAATGAGTCAGTTGGGTTGATTCTGCCTGGCCGGTACTCGATATCGTAGTCGAACCCAGATTCGAGTAACTCCGTCCATTGGGTTTGACATCGACTCAGGTTTGGCTGCGACTTCAATTGTTTTAGAGCATGGTGGTCGGTGCGTATGATGCATCAGCTGCACTCTAGGTAACACCTCCATGTCTTAAATGCATGTACGACGGCTAGCATTTTTTCTCTCCTATGTGGCATAGTTGATGTCTGTTCCCCGCAGTTTTCAAAACATGTATGCAACTGGTTGCTTGCCGTTGCCATGGTCTTGCAGGAGGACTGTGCCGATGGCCTGATCTGAAGCGTCTGTAGCCATGACGTAGTCGACCGTTGGATCGGCTAATCATAGGGTTGGCACCGAGTTTAGAGCGTTCCGCAAAGCGGTGAATGCTTATGATCTGCTGTCTCCCCACTGCCACTCATTTTCTTTTTGACTGCGGTTGAAGAGAGGCGCTGATAATCGAGCGTAATCCCGTACGAAATGCCAGTAGTAATTGCATAAGTCGAGAAAAACTTGAGCATCTGGAACGTTGGTCGGCATCGGCCAATCAGCGACTACTGCCACTGTTTTAAATCCATAGTGATTGGCCTGACATTGATGACGTGACCCAAAAACCCAATCGAGCGGCGACCGAAGTCGCACTTCGAGCTATTTCCAAAACATTTCTCTCTTTATAAACCTTGAAAAACTTTTCAAAGATGTTCATTGTGTTCCTTTGGGATGTGGCTGTACATCTGAATGCCGTCGAGATACACCACGACAAAATCATCAAGGCATGGGTGGAAAATGTTGTTCATTGCCGCCATGAATTTTGCTAAGGAATTCATAAGTCCGAATTCCACTACCACGAACTCGAAATGCCCGTAGCAAGTTCAGAATGTCGTCTTCTTGATGTTGGCCTCTTTCACGCATATCTTGTGATAACTGCTGCGCAAGACAATTTTGGTGAAAATTCAAGTCACTCGGAGTTGGTAAAACAGTTTGTCGGCTTGAGGAGGAGGGTAGCAATTCTTGATAGTAGCATCGTTCAAGGCCCGATACCCCACGCACATTCGCATTTTGCCAGTTTTCTTTTTCACAAACAATGTTAGCATGGCGTATGGTGACGTGGATGGGCGGATGAACCCCTGACCGAGCATCTCGTCGACCTGCTTTTTCAACTAGGTTTGATCATGATCACTCATCCGACAGGCTCCTCAAACTGTGGGCCTGCTGCAGGGCTTCAGTTTGATGTAATGGTCGATGTCTTGTTGAGGTGGTAGGGTTCTCAGGAGTTTTCCGGGGAAGACGTTCCAGAATCTTGGATGAGTTGTGCGAACTCTTCGGTGACCATCGTGAACTTTGTTGATGCTAGTGAGGCTGTTGAGGCTGCTGGGAATGGTGAGTCAACTCCTGCCACTTCCGCTTCTTCCATTGGCTTGAGGTGCATGAGCCACGCACGAGCTCCTCATTGTATGTAGTACTTAACAACGTTGAGCAGTATCGGCTACACAGGTTGTCGCTTCTCAGCTACCGCGTCTTCCTTTGCTGCTTCCACCTCTGCTACTTGTGCTATCGTCTTCCGTCCTATGCGCAAGCGCTTCACGTTGTCGATTTCCATGTAGACGTTGCCGATGTTGTATTCGATTTGTGGATTGTTTCAGTATAGGAAATGTCATTCTTGAATGATTTTGTGATCACTCATTAGACAGGATCTCTGGACCTTTACATCTCGTGGATCTCCTACCTGTAATCGTATTGGTTCTTGAAGTCTCCGTAGTTGCAATCTCTCGTCCATGGTTTTTCCTTCAAACATCCCTTGTTTGGTCTGTAAACCAAGCTTGTGAACCATATCGTTGCTTACATAACTATGAGAAGCTCCTCCATCCAAGAGTGTCACGACCGTTCTACAACTCTTGCATCCTCAAGGTTGGACTTTTAGCAGTATCGCCGGCTGGTCGTCCTGGTACCCCTCTTCGAACTTTGCTATCTCAGAAACCCTCTACGACGTTGTAGACCGTTGAGATGGGCGATCGTTTGGCATAGATTTCTCCTCGCGGGTAAGATTTGAGCCTTTTACTCCTTTCCTTTGCCGTTTCCCGACTCATTTCTTTGTGACTCCCCGGCCCCCCTCTTGGCCTGCTGCTTGCTCCAACAGTTGCGACCGATATGCCCAAATCTTTCGTAGTTGTATCAGGTTCGTGTATCTCTCTGGTTGACAGCGTCCACTTCCATCGGAGTCAAGGAGTCCCCCGACTGGCTTCTTCCGTTTCCACGATAACTGTGGGTGGGAGGTAGCCACCTGTAGGATTCTTGGATCTCAGCATTGTAGTCGGTGCTGTCAATTACTTCTGCTGCTGCGATCATCCACAAGTCGTTTTGCATGCCAAAAACGGCAATTGATCACCGGATGTCACGCTTGAGTCTTTCTTCAGCCTATATCCCGTCCAGACTTCGTAGCGTACAATGTCAACCAACGAGATTTTTTGTTTCATTTCCCCGTAATGTAAAACTGTTTGTGCGATTAGATGAGCCCCCTAAGTTTATACTCCTCATGAGTTTCTGGTTTACCGAGCATTAGATTCCATGATGAT
The DNA here is from genome assembly GCA_023375785.1 of Penium margaritaceum. Classification (NCBI taxonomy): domain Eukaryota; kingdom Viridiplantae; phylum Streptophyta; class Zygnematophyceae; order Desmidiales; family Peniaceae; genus Penium; species Penium margaritaceum. Next base: position 60,418 of record SZWC01009261.1, on the reverse strand, counting down.
GATGCCCATTTCACTACGTCATCATGTTTACTTTAGGTTTCAAAATTCACACTCTAAGTATTATGCTCAGATATGATGAAACACTTCTTCTCGTCTATTCATTAGGACCTACAACATTCTTCGCTTTAGTTTGAATGAGAAACAAATAAAATACCTTCCTCTCGCTACTAGCAAAGGCTCGTGCACGTCAGATATGTAATTCGCAACCATCCTGTTTGTGGATCGGAGCCTTGATAAATTCAAGTGGACTCATCGCTACCTCTTTGTTATCGAGGTTTGCATTGCATGGTCATCATTCGCCAATAGCAAAATAAAAGTTTGCACGGTACTGTATCCGGAATCTGTGACCGCACACTGAGTGCATGATAAGTGCACTTTTCCACTCATTTTGAGTGCACTTGCCACATGCATTATGCCAACACACTGAGGGGTCTCTCAAGACCGCCTTGCGAGGACAAGCACAACGAATCATGATCGATTTCCCAAGATACGACAAAAGCATCGGCTATTGATCAAAGACCACGGTCGTCATTGTTGAGTAGACAGCCGTCATGGTTCAATGCGTGAAGAACAGCCAAGAAACGATTATGGACTCGATCATCCAATGGCGATGAGAATGCACACATTACCACCGGATGAACCAGAGAGCGAAAAAAAAAAGAAGAAAGAAAGACAGCTTGTTGAATGAATGAGATGTTGAATGCAGAGATACTGCAATGTATCGGTAAGTACATCAATACGTCCTGTAGGTCTCCTAATTGGAACAAACTAGAATCACCGAGTAGAAAAGAAGAGAAAAATATCCAACAGTTTCTACTTTTTCTTGGGAATATATCATGTTGTTATCAACTAGAAAAGGTTGTCAAAACAAACTAATGTCCCAAAATAACAACGCTCCCCAAACAAAACAAGGAATCACTGTTTGGGCACACTTGGATCTTAGTGCGATGTTCTAGTGCATGGAAACATGAGACAAAATAGCACACTAAGTGGGCTCTTAGTGTAATTTGGTATGGCAAGTGGGCGCACTTACCACATACACTAGGCCCATGCACTAGGGTCCTTCGCAAGAAGAAAATTGCTTGGCCATGTAAGGCAAGAAACGAGATTTTCTAGGACACATGAGACAAAACAGCACACTGCGTTCGCTCTTAGTGTACTTTTATATGGCAAGTGACCGCACTTGCCACATACACTAGCCCCACGCAATGAGGTGCTTCTGAAGAATAAAATTGATTGGCCTTGTAAGACAAAACTAAGATGTTCTAGGAAACATGAGATAAAATAGCGCACTGAGTTTGCTCTTAGTGTACTTTTATATGATGATCGAGCGCACTTGCCACATACACAAGCCCCACACACTGAGGTCCATCCCAATATTTAGTTTTGGGCCACACAAGACAAAAAAAACATTATTCTCATACATCATGAAAGGAGTGTAAAGATGGGTGCAAAGAACACCCTTTGAAAAGAGAACACTCGAAGCACACACTGAAATACTAGTACATGAAATGGCCTCAATTAACCATACCTCGGCTATCGATAGGCCAAAGTGGGGCATTTTGCACTAGCCATAACCACCACATTACACCATGTGTGAACTTTGACAAATCATAGCACACAATAAATGGTCTCAAGGGGCAATCATACTTCAAGAACACTAGACATGGGTTTTCATGCATAACTTTTAACAACTAGTGGCACAAATTGGAAGGCTTACACAATGTCTGGCCAAAGGAGCCAGATGTTACTGAACATGACATCAATAGTATAGTGTGTGTGGTCAACTTGGACAGTTAATAGAACAATCCAGACATGGTCAGAGAGGGCAATGAAAATGTAAGCATACTCGATATCTACTGGAAAGTATCAAAAACTTCTAGAACTAGTGGCTCAGGGTGCGGAAAACAAAGTGCATGTATACTGAGTCAGGTACTACAAAGAATAAGAACCTTCAAATAGTAGTGGCACAGGGTGGAATTCATGCGTAATTACCACCCAACATTGCCATGTACCACATATCATGGCCACATCATTATACCACGTGTTTTCAACTTTCACAAATCATAGCACAAGACGGAAATAGTCAATGAAAAGAATTAAAGCGTGTGCGTACAAAATAAACACTAGCCAGTAGACAAACCTTCAAATAGTACTGGCACGGTGTGGCTATCATGCACAACGACCGGCCTCAGTGGGCATATGACACTGACGATGAGAACAACATTATACCATGTGTGATTAACTTTGACAAGTTATCGTACGAGTTCGAAGTTGTCAGAGGGGGCAATGAAAGTGCAACAATACTAAGCATGGGCTACAATGTATAGAAACCTTCATTGGCTAGTGGCATGACATGGCTATCATGCCCAATTACCGGCTAGACTTGGCATATGTTACTTTGAAACTACCACAACATTACACAATGTATGGCCTACTCTGATGAATCCAAGCACGAGTAAAAAAATGGAAACATGGAAAAAAAACAGAACACAAGATAGACATGATGAAGGGGGGATATCAGAGTGTAGGAACACTAGGCATGGACTAGAAGATATATAGACCTTCAAAATGCTAGTGGCACAGTGTGCTTATCATGCGCGATGACCAATAAATGTTGGAATATGCCACGTAGCATGACCACAATATTACACCATGTGCAATCAAAATTGAAAAACAACAGCACGAGTCCTTAATGGTCAGAGGGGACAAGCAAAATGTGTGAACACTAGGCATTGGCTAGATAGCATCAGAATTTTCATTCAATTTTTGCACGGTGTGGCTACCGTGCCCAATGACTGGCCAAAGTGGGCATATTCCACTGACTTTAATCGTTTTCCATGTGTGGTCCATAATTAAAAATATTTGCACAGTGAAGAAAGGGCAAGGGGGTGCAAGCAAAGGTTAGGCATTGTATGCATGGAATTGAGAAATTTAAAAAAAGACCTCCACACAGTAGTGGCTCAGTATAGCTATCGTGCACAGTGACCAGCCATATTAGGCATATGTTATGGAAAATGACCACGACATTGTACCAGGTGTGCACAGCGTTGAAAAAAAAAAAAACAGCACGAGTCAGAATTGGTCAGAGGGGAAAATCAATTTTTATGCATACCAGGCACGTTCTAGCTATTATGAAAACCTTCAACTATTGGTGGCATGTTGTGGATATCACGTGCATCACCAGCCAAAGTGGGCATATGTCACTGACCATGACCACAACATTACACTATGTGGTCTGCGTCAATAACTAAGGACAAGACGATGAGAATCAGAGGGGAGAATCAAAGTACTGGCATACTAGACATGGGCTAGAAATCATGATAGTCTTCAGTGAGTAGTGGAATGGTGCGGCTATCGTGCACTTTGACTGGTCGAGGTGGGCATATTTCACTGACCATGACCGCAATGCCACACCATGTGTGGTCAACTTTGACAAATCATAGCATGAGTCAAAAGTTGTCAAAGGGGAGAAATCGTTTCTCAGACATACTAGGCATGGGGCATAGAGTACTAGAACCTTCAATAAGCAGTGGCACAAAGTGGCTATCATGCTAAATGACTGGACAAAAGGGGCATATGTAAGGCTGCACACGGATCCTAGGATCCGTGGCACCTACCCGTGAATCCGGATCCAGGATCCGGATCTTCGAATCCGGATCCACCCTCCTGGATCCGGTCGGGTTCCACGAATCCTACGCCGGATCCGCG